>CAKALG010043401.1:0-17746 GCA_916700815.1 Helicolenus hilgendorfi
CTCCTCACAGTATGTAACAACATGTAAAAGATGTTTATGGAACATACATAGATCTCTGAGATTTTGATAATTGAGTGGATCGTTTTGCATGCGATGGCTCAAACTATGAAAGAATGTTTAGAAGTCGTTAAGAGTCTGACGGACAGATAGATCATCAATCATAGAGATGATGAAAGTGCAATAGGGAGAAGTAAATGGACCTGAAATAGTATGGCTTCTTCTACACACACAAAGCCATTCATGTTAGCTCACACAAACTTTGTGTGTAGCTTTGCTGGAGAAGCTTTGATGAATAAAAAAATCAATTATTCTTTCTGAGTCTGTAATCAGCCTGTTCACACAGAATGGCTTCAGACAAATTTCCCTTTATACGGACAGAAGTCCACAAAAACAGAGGATTAAGATTTATCGGCTTTTAAGTTCTGTTTGCGGATGGAATAAAGAAAACACTGTGAATATTCTGTTTGATTTCAACAAATGGCTATTAATCAGATAGTGGGCTATACAGACACACATGGAAACACACAAATACACATTTGGTTAAAACTTTGATTACTAGTTCAATAAAGACAGACTGAAGGTCTGACTCACACCTTCACCAAAGTTCAGATAACAATCTAAACATTCCCACAGCTCTGTCTTTGCATGACGCAGATGACCACAGAGTAGTAACGGTTCAACGACAATCTGTGACAAAGATTTTTTGGCTGCTTTATAGATGATTTGATCCAAGTTTGTTTCTGTTCTAACTTTATTTTCATGACATTTATTTCCTCCATAGCAGCAAAACACATTACACACTAAAATAGACTTGAAGAAACCTGCTAGCCTAGCAATCTTAAAGCTGCAATGGGTAGAATTGGAGCAAATATGATTAAATAAAGTTATTTTTATGAACTATATCCTGACAGTAGTGCATGAAACAGAAAAAAAAACATGTACCTCTGTGTCCTCCGGTGCTCCTAATGGCTTCTGCAAGATTTCACAGACAGGAGGAAAACAACCAATCAGAGCCAAGCTGGAGCCTTGCTCTCTCTGAGCAGCTGTCAATCACTTGCAAACTCCGATCAAACGGTCAAACTAGGCAGCGCTGATCAAATATGAATCAATATTCTGTTACTGTAGTGCCTATTTCTGTCCTCAAATGTTTCCAGAAACATCATGTAGTGTACTGTTTAGATGTAAAATGTAGAAAGTGTGTGACCTGGCAGCCATGTTGAGATCAGTTGAGGAAATACCAAGCACGAGGGCTCCAAGATTCTCACTGAGAATAAGGAACACATCATTCTACTGTGTTTCGCACCATCAAATTATCAGTAAACTACATCCATACCACATGGCCTTGAAGATGAATGTATTAATGTAACGATACAGCAGCCAGAGCAGCACCAGAGGAATAAATGTTCATTTTACAATCCGTGTGAATACAACATTTATTACTCTTCTTCCTCACTTTTGAGGCCAGAGCTCTTGAAGGGGAAATTAAAACTTTTTTTTTTACTGATAATGAATAGTACTTTTATTCAAATTCAAACTCTTGACATTTTATTTCTTAGTGGATTCCATCCCTCTTGGCAGATCTCCTCTAAAATAAAGGAATACGGAAAATCAAACATGCCAATTTCAGTAGATTGTGTTCGCGAGTGATGTCGCCCTCGGGCTAACTTTAAATATTCTAATATCTACTCGCATGTCTCCAACTTCCCCGTATATTAGGAAGTACAGAAAAACCCTGAATGTACTCTGCTTAAAGCTTTGAATCTAACACGGAGCTGCTGTAGGCTTCACTTTAGATGTCTGTTGAACAAATGGGTTACAGCAAAGGAAGAGATAGGAGTTCGAATTCTTAATGCAGCGAGTTATCTGTTGTGCAAACATTTTGTGTTGTTAAATCAAGAAGCAAATGTGATTTCTGATTAAAGGATGAAGAGCAGATGTAGGCCTTGATGAGGGAGATGAGAGAAGCAGAAATATGACTTTTAATCAATGTCTATTTTTCATTTTCTGCTGCTGAAGTTTCTGTTGCTAGGTGTTGGGATTTACACTGTCAACATCATTCTGTTGCCTACTCTTTAAAGTGTACTCCACCAATTTAGCATTGCGATCCTATAACATTGTGCACAGTTTAAAAGAAAAAGAAAAAAATATTAAAGTCGATGCAACAGATCCAAAGATATCTTTTTTTTTATTCCCTACATTCTTCTTCCTGGTCAAAACCGACTCCTACATTACCCATAATGCAACTTGACCACAGAGAGTTCAGTCTGAGATTCAGGCACAGAGAATAGAAGTTTTCTCCCTTTGAAGGTAGCATACTAATACAAAATGAATGAATAAATAAAAGAGAATAGAGATATTGGTATATTACATGATCTGCATATTCCCATTCACATCTTTAAATCATATACCTCATGCTGTTATTTAGTTCAAACGTTTGAACTTACCCTACAATGCATTGCTATTTCAAAAACGCTTTACATGTGTGCTGCTTCAAAGATGACCTCAGACATGCACAATAAAGATGAATTGTAATACCACATCCATTTCCTCTGGCTCCATTATAACAAAAGCATTTCCTGTGCATCACTTGTAGACAATTTCGATGCTGTGCGGAAAAGGCGGACTCCGCCTGTAAACATGAAAACAAGGGAGGGTGATTGAATGGCCATTGAAAAAAAAACATTTCTGTAAATAGGATCACCTTTCCAAGATTGCTGTAAAGTGAGCCGCTGAGTGCAAAACCGTGGTAATGACGTTCACCTCGCTCAGAAGCCATCCTTAACATAATAACACTACTTTAGGAGAAACGGAAGTCAGACGACAGCTGGCGGTACCACGGTTTACACTCTGCGGCTTTCACAAGCGTGACGTAGAACTACGACAGGGCCTTTAACGTAAAAACGTGACAGGCTCTCTCTAGAGCCGGTGTTAAGTTTGTCCGTTCTGGGCTACTGTAGAAACATGGCGGAGATTATACACTAATGAAAACATTGGATATTATATTTCATTTCTGCTAATAGATCCCCCCAAAAAGCTACACACTGTTCCTTTAAAAGCATGTTAAACGGGTCATTATCTAGGGGCCCACTGTAGCTTTCGAAAAAGTCCAAATAACATTAACATGCACACAGCAGCACATGGTCAGCAGACCAAACTACTAGCGTTGTGTCTTGCTGTGTCTACTGTAGCATCAAGTCCTCTGTACTCAGTGTGAATGGTTTTAATTAGACAGGCTTCTTTACTTCATTATCAGCACCATGGCCACAAGGCATACGGGTCAATAATGTCTGCTGACAGCAGGGTTCGGTCTTTAATATGTATTTATCTGCATTAAAAGAAAAGAAAGAAGACAGACAGAAAATGCTAATGATACAGGTATATTTCAGCAACTTTGGAAATTTGTTTCATCCTCCGTCACCTGAATGTCACATGCCATGGAACAGGCCTACCAGCACACCTGGCTAGAATCAGCTCATCACCTCTCCTGGCTCTTCTCCCTCTCGTTGCCGGATTGTGGTCTCAACTGTGGTGTCAATATTTGACACTAAAAGATTCTTCAAATCTTAACAGATGTTGAAAATGTGAGAGACCCCACACATGACAACATGTTATTTTAGATTTAACAGTTTGGAGCTACGATTTGTCCACACCACACACTAACGGATTCATTCATGAATAACAAGAGTCCTGACTAAAAAAAAACGTAAATCTCGCAAAATCTGTCGTGACCAAACGTGACTTTAGTGTAAACAAACATGGAAGACGACGGGCAGGAGGAATTAGCTTTGTTTGTTTTTTGAACTTCTTTCAACTGAAAATTCACGAAAGATGGGTGGATGAAGTGATGTTAAATAAACACTTGTGTTGTTGCCACATTAACAAGTTGGTCCTCTATTTCTGCACGTTTGAGCATGCGAGTTTTTGTAAGATCCTGAGTCCCTGGAATCACATCTCTGAGATTGTTTATTTTAAATGGCAAGTGTGTTGTGCTTGACTGAATCATCTGGTGTGGGCGCTCTTACAGATAAAATATTAAAAATCGGTTACCTTTGTCGTTGTGTCTGTGCCCACTGAGCAAAGACATGTCCAAAAGACATCAATTTAACGTCTCTTTTGACGCCTGAAGACGTCCACTGAGGAGCCAGAATGAACGTTTTTGCTACCTTTTTTTTTTAAAAGGTCTTTTTAACGTTCAACTATTGAGTTCAACCTGAGATGCACGTCCAGCAGACGTCTAATATGGCCCATAACCAGACGTTGAAATATTGAACCCAACTTGCAAGTCCACCAGACGTACAAAAGTGGGTCTGGACTGACGGACATTATACAGACATGATCTAAACTTCTTACTGACGTCACATGTTTGCTGGGTGGTCTCCACGTTTTTAAGATAAGTTCAGATTTGTAAATCTTCTAGTGTGCACCAGGATTGCCTTAGGTACCCCGTGTGTCGGTCTCCGATGCCAAAGGGGCACTGACAAAGTATTTGACGAGTTGGGAGTGAGAGTGTGTCTCCAGTTCTTCCCGCTCTCTAACCCATCTCTGTCTACAGTAACATAACAATAAACCTGTTAAACTTCATCTACCACTATGTCAGCATCGCCCTGACTACACCACAACACTGAAACTATATCATTTAAAAAAGAATAAAACAGAAGTGTGTCTTGGTACCTTCTGGGTACAAAAAACAGGATGAAGTACCTCAAGTTTAAATGCTTTACTCATTTTGCAATATTGGGACTCTTAAACTTAAAGTGGACTTTGGCCCACCATGAGACACTTTAAGTGAAAAATCAATGAAAGCCATATAACAGAAGAAGAAATGTGTCTGAAAGCTAACTATTATTAAAACAAAGTCAACTTCGTTCTTTTTTTAAACAATCTGGGAGCTGCTAAATGCCGTACATCGGGGGAGTTTACGGAGAACGAGTGATATTCACAGCTTCACAATTCCCAAATCACGGATTTAACACGTGGAGATTTTTAAATGTGTTGACTTTTGTTTAATGTAGCATCCCTAAATTTAGGATTGCTGTTGTGTGAAACCGATGTGTTTTGTATTTTACAGAAATGTCCTGTGAAGTTGCAAAGTCGCAGCTTTACTTTGGCTTTCTTGTGAAGCAGGAAGGGAATATGTGTGGCGTCTTGTGTTAAAGCAGCAACTAATCCTGAAGCATAATACACCTTAATAGACCTGTTTGCTCAAAGGAACCGTATGGCAGGGATAACAAAATACACATCATTTTGTTAGTGAGCACGGGTATCAACAATATATACAAAAATACCCTAAACAAAATATCCAGTGTGTATTGCTCTTTGGTATTTTTGTATATATTGTATGTATGTATACTGATTTGTCTGAGGTGGTCAAACCTATTTTGCACACTTTAAACTGTTTGAATATTTGAGCCTTTGGTCCATTGCACATTTTCATGAAACACATTGCTCTTATCAGTGTTAATAAAAGATCCTCGAGGGTGAGGTCACGTCATCCTAGAAAACCTGTAGTCATATAATCATAATCAAATATTGTAGTTGAGAATGTAGATTGTTACTGAGAACTACGCAATACTACGCCTGTGCGATGTTGTTGATGTCTTTAGTTGACTTAATGAATGTCGAGGTGATTGATTTTGGGGGTGTGTGGTTGGTTGGTCCGCCTGGTCTCACCAAATGGCGCGACCATTTTCTCCATTTTTGCGTGCAATACCAACGCCATTCTTGCTTTTGGCGTGTCATTTCATTTCATGTGTTTGGGCAGGACCTGAATTATGGAGCGACACATACTTTTATGTTTTACATAACATTATTAAGGTTGATTTTGACTCCCTATGGATGTAGCATACTAATAAAAAATGAATGAAATGGGTTACAGCAAAGGAAGAGATGGAAGTTAGAATTCTTAATGCAGCGAGTTATCTGTTGTGCAAACATTTTGTGTTGTTTAATCAAGAAGCAAATATGATTTCTGATTAAAGGATGAAGAGCAGATGTAGGCCTTGATGAGGGGGGATGAGACGAGCAGAAATGTGACTTTTAATCAATGTCTATTTTTCATTTTCTGCTGCTGAAGTTTCTGTTGCTAGGTGTTGGGATTTACACTGTCAACATCATTCTGTTGCCTACTCTTTAAAGTTTACTCCACCAATTTAACATTGCGATCCTATAACACTGTGGACAGTTTAAAAGAAAAAGAAAAAAATAGTCGATGCAACAGATCCAAAGATATCTTCTTTTTCTTTATTCCATCCATTCTTCTTCCTGGTCAAAACCGACTACTACATTACCCATAATGCAACTTGACCACAGAGAGTTCAGTCTGAGATTCAGGCAGAGAGAATGAATGTAGCATACTAATAAAAAATGAATGAATAAATAAAAGAGAATATTGGAACATTACATGATCTACATACTTCCATTCCCATCTTTAAATCATATACCTCATGCTGCTATTTGGGGCAAATGTGTGAACTTAGCCTACAATGCATCGCTATTTCACAAACGTGTTATGCGCCGCCTTATAAAGGTCCTCAGGCATGCATAATCAAGATGAATTGTAACACCACATCCTGACTCACTTTCCTCAGACTGGATTTTTTTTAAATGTCACTGCTTCTATTAAGTTGCCTGTTTTACTTAAGTTTTGTGAACACAGAATTATCACAGTCCCCCTTTGGCTATAAAATCATGTCAGGCTGGTTCCTCCGCACTAACTCTCTCAATGGAATATGATCCTGGATGTCACAGTGGCTCTCGTAATGTTGAAGACAGTTTAATATACAGCAGTTCCACATTTACAACTACCGTCTATCACACAAGTCAGCTGTATTCAATACCTTACAGACAGTATTATATGTGTTTTTTTTACTGCAGAGCACTCAGTCAAACAGTGAAGAACAAGTTGTAAGATGTACCGCAGGTGGTGGTGAATGCCATGTAAAGCCTTTTTATGATCATAAACCAGGAGTACAAAGGAGTATTATGCACATAGAAAAATATTAACTAATTGAAAAACGGTCTGCGAAAAGCTTCAGCAGTTGGTAATTTTTTTTTTGTGGAGAAATTGTTCAATTCTTTTATCCTGCGTTTCTTATTCAAAGAAGAGTATTATGATTAGACTCTGCACTCCCACAAACAATCTAAAGGCCTATTCATAAAGGATTAGCGTGGTACTCGATGTAAATCCCAGTAATCTCCAACTCTGTCATGTTCCAAGCCTGTACGCCGGGTTACGACCGTGCCTCGTAACAGTAATCGTGCACAGCAGCGGTAGCCGTTTTGACTTGGAGAAAAGCACAGCAGGAAACACTCAGGAGTGATCATTAGCGTTATTAATGATGAAGGCTCAGCGTGTACAATACAGTACAAATGCCTTTGCAGACGTAAGTAAGTTGGTAAATGGTAAATGGACTTGCATTTATATAGCGACCACTCAAAGTGCTTTACACTGCATGCACACACACTTTCATACACTGATGGCAGAGGCTGCTTTACAAGGTGCCAATTTGGAATATTAATAGGTATTATAGAAACATGTTTCCTAACTGCATCTTTTCTTAGGATAGAAATTTAGCTATTACAGAACCGTTCTAATTTAGGGATTACCCAAATTAGGAATCCTAAATTAAGATGGCATAGAACCTGTCCTAAGCAGCACTGTTGTTAGGTCTGTATGGTAATAACAATGAAGATGAAGGAACAAGATGAACAATTGAAAGGTTACTCAAACCGTACGATGATAAATTTCCCGGACCATTAAAAATGATATATATTATAGTTTTTTTCTAATATATTTAAAGGTCCCATGTCGTACTCATTTCCAGGTTCATACTTGTATTTTGTTCCTACCAGAACATGTTTACATGCTGTAATGTTTAAAAAATATATATATTTTCCTCATACTGTCTGCCTGAAAATACCTGATTTACTCTCTGTCTGAAACGCTCCGTTTTAGTGCATTTCAATGGAATTGCGTTGCTAGGCAACAGTTTGGGTCCATGTTTACTTCCTGTCAGCTGATGTCATTCACATACACTGCAAAAGGCGACAAACTGGGACACATTCAGAATGTTTATGTTTAAAACCGTGTAATGGTCTAAATATTGTATATTTGTGACATCACAAATGGACAGAAATCCTAACGGCTTGTTTCAAACGTACAATTTCTGAATACGAGCTGTGTGTATTTCTCCGTATATTGAGCGTTTTGATAGATTAACAGTATTTGTAAAGCACTTAAACCTGCTTTATAATATAAAAGACTTGAAAATCTCACTTTTTACAATATGGGACCTTTAATATATATAATTTCTAGGGCTGTCAGTTGATTAAAATATTGAATCGCAATTAATTGCAATTGCAATTTTCAAAAGGTACCTTAAAGAGAGATTTGTCAAGTATTTAATACTCTTATCAACATGGTAGTGGGCAAATAAGCCGCTTTTTGCAAATGTATGTATATATTTATTATCTGATATCAATTAACAACACAAAACAATGACAGATATTGTCCAGAAACCCTCACAGGTACTGCATTTAGCATAAAACAATATGCTCAAATCATAACATAGCAAACTGCAGCCCAACAGACAACAACAGCTGTCAGTGTGTCAGTGTGCTGACTTGACCATGACTTGCCCCAAACTGCATGTGATTATCATAAAGTGGGCATGTCTGTAAAGGGGAGACTCGTGGGTACCCATAGAAGCATTATTTAGCCTCCTTTCAGACAAACTCAAACTCTAACTTTGAAACTGAGCAGGCTACAACCTAAAAGTCGCAAGTTGTGTCATTAAAGAATATAGTGGCATTTGACAGCCCTCGTTTAGGTGCTATGGGAAGATCAATAAGAGCACATGAGAAATTACTAAACTGCAGCCAGTACGAGCACTGCTGTAAGGCTTGGTTTTGTTCCCCCCTGGCTACAGGTAATCAGGTTTATGTATAGGAGAAAGTGTCTCCAGTCAGGAGGGGTGTCATAGACGAAGGGCAATGTATTATTTTGCATTAATTCAATTGTTTATTTTTCTGACAAACACCATCTACTGAGTCCAAAATAAACCAATAAACCGAAACACAGTCCAAGGACACAGACGTGGTCAGAAATGGCCGAGTATACACAGAGACACAGAGCAGGGTTAGTTATGTGCAAAATAAGTGGTGGAGTGTTTGTGTGTTTGTGTGTGTGTGTGTGCGTGCGTGCGTGTGTGTGCGTGCGTGTGTGTGTGTGTGTGTGTGTCTGTGTGTGTGTGTGTGTGTGTGTGTGTAGGGGTTGGATGTGGGTGTTCACAGCGCTGGAGTTGCTCCTGGGAAATTTAATCCACTAGAAGTTTAGAAAGTTAAAGAGCGAGTTAAAGTTGATAAAGAGTAAGAAAGTCTGCTGAAAAAAAAAAAACAGGCAGGAATGCTGAATTAATGTTGAATGAATTCTGAATGTACTAAATGTTTCATGACCCACCAAAATAAGCCATTAATTTTACAGTAGACGGCAGTGCACTTCGCCTCACCAAAGCTGAACCACATTGATAGTCAGACTGTGTTTTTGTATCTGTCCTAGCCATTGGCAGCAGCAATACAGGGGTGGAAGTCAGGGTTATACTGTTGCACCTTCACAGTTCTGCATAGAACAAGCAAAGCCCCCCGGAGCATTTTTTTTTTACAGAAACATATAACTTTTTCCCGTTCAGACGATGAGCTTGCCAGGACATTACCCAGACAACATGTCATGGAGGTGTGCATGCATGTGGGTTAGTCTTGCCACTGACCGGAGCATCTCAGATCTCTAGAGTTCTGCCACCCAAACCCAATGGATCCCGACAACATAAATTACATCTCGTGACTATAACGCAACCTGCTGTCTGCTGGGCTGGTTCTTCACAGCGGTCCTTTGGATGTTATGAAGGTAACATAACAAGAGAGGGATTTTTCATCTTTCTCTTTGTTTGGACTCTCACTCGACGACTTACAGACGTCTCATTGGAACCAGTTTGACATAATCAACATAATCAAACCACGAGAAGATATTTGACCTTGGCAGAGATCCAGTTCTTCACTTGTTCTTCTAGAGTCCCGAAGTGTTCAACCAGTCCGCTCCGGGGTTTCGCCTCATAACAAGCTTCATTTCGAAAAGTCAAACAAGAATTCAGAATAAGTGCATAGATGGAGAAAGCAGAAGCAACCTGTCCCGCTGGGTTACCGACTCTTCTTTCTAGATTTCTTGTTGGGTTCACACCATTCAAATGTTGCAAGTAAATTGCAGCCATTTCGACGTCATAGCACGGTAAATACAGGTGTCATTGATAAAGTTAATTATGGCCTCGTTCTATTATGTGTGTCACAGCTATTCAGGATGCACAATACGAGGACCCTGACCCACCTAAATGGAACAGGGCTACAATTAATGTTTACACCTGTGTTTATCATATAATGACATCCAAATGGCTGCTGTGAAAGAGGGCTTTTTACCCAGTAGACCTAACGTGTGAAGATAGTGGAGTGAATGAAAAAAGCGGGTGTATCAGTCACAAGCGAGATGCTTTGCCCAAGCATCCATTGGACGTTGGACACACTGGCTCGAACGGCAGTGGATCGCAGCCAAGACAGAGCCAGAACACAACGCAGCCGCAGACATCGCTGGTAAATCATTAGCAAATATTGACACCGTTTTCCGCCAGAGAGAAAAAATCTCGTTCCCCAATATTGCTGCTGCTACCAACCAACCAACCTCTCTGCCATTGGACATCTGCCTCTTTCTCTCTCTCTCTCAACAGCTGAAACCAATGGAGAGCATCGCATTTATGTGGCGTACCTGACACCAATATCAACAATGTTCTGCATCAGGCTTACACAAAGGCAAACCATTGTAAAGCTCCAACTTATTGGAGTGATTAAGGAGCCCTCACTGTGTGTGTGTGTGTGTGTGTGTCTAAAAGATAAGCTGTGGCGTAGTGGCATTCCCTTAGAGGCCTGTATAATTCAATCCGCTGAACCTTCAGAGCGAGTGTGGGTCTGAAACACTGTCTGCTGCTGAAATCAGAAGGGGTAATTGCCTATAGCCAGTGTTTGAACTCACAGACACTGGAGACAAGGCCTTGTTCTTGTTCCTGTTCACCACACTGAAGGCCCCATTTCAGCCTTTTGACCCAACAGACTGGATAGGATAAAGTGTCTTTGGTGTGTGTGTGTGTGTGTGTACATCTATCTTTGTGAGGACCAATTTGAGTTTTCAGAGTGAGGACATTTGCATCAAAACACTTTCATCTATAGTTTTCTATGTAGCCGTGTTTGAGATGTGTGTCAACCCACGTTGTCGCACGTCTATGCATTTTAATTGTGCAGTTTATTTTATTTTCCGACAGGATTTCTTCACAGTATGGATGATAAGTGTCCATCACTGCAGCTCAGAATAACATCAGGTGACTTTGTGATGATAATTAGAAATAAAATCTGTTGTCTTTTGTAAGAAAAACAAAAAATACACACTGTTAATTATCTCCCATGATTATAAATGCGACACGTCGGTCAGATAGATCTCATTAGGCAGTAACCTCTTTCCTTCACTCTCCTCCGCAGCAGAAACAGACATTACTTTTAACTTGTTTATGTGCATCACATACTCACAATCATTTGTTCATCATTAGACAAAAACACTTGCTCTATACGAACGACATCTACACATTATAATAATAAATAAGTCATTATTTATTTTTACTGTCACTATCACTATTCCATCTCATTATATATTAACATCCTCCAACCTTTCTTTAGGAGGTCATCAATATATGTCAAATAGAAACAGTGTACATCATCCGACAGCTGGGAAACTGAAGATTACTTTGAGATGCAATTTTTTTCAAAAGTTTTGAGTGTATAAGGGCTTGAAATATTATAATATAAGTATATAATGACTATTCCCATGCTTTATTAAGTTAAGTTTCATAAGTTGATGCAGCATTTTCTTTGGTTGATACCATTTGTTACACAGATCGCTGAAACTGCATGTGATTATCATAAAGTGGGCATGTCTGTAAAGCGGAGACTTGTGGGTACCCATAGAACCCATTTACATTCACATATCTTCACCAACATTTAGCCTGACTTTGGATCGTTATGTAGCCAAATGGATTCCTTAGGTTTTTTTAGTTTCATATGAAACCAGTATCTTCACTCTAGCTTTGAAACTGAGCCCACTACAACCTCTGAAAGCCAGTAATGTTGTCCCAGAGAGAACCAGACTGAGTTGAATTCACTTCACGATGCAGGCCCCTGTTGTGACTGCATCTAAATCAAAGATACAAGCAGCAGAAACATAGAGCCAACACACAAACAAAAGATGCAACATCAAACTTACAGTAGGAGAGAGAGAGAGATTCTCCGCTCGTAACAATTCTCCAGTGAATTTTCACCTCGCTTTATTTGTTCGACTGCCTGAGTACTCTCCCACTCTGTATTTATTCACCTCAAACATCCAATGCAGCAACAGAACAGCTGTTTGCTGCAGTAGAGGAAAGGAGTGTTGTCCCTGTAGCACCAGGAGAGGAGGAACTCTTTATTTGAGTTAATATGGCCCTTAAACATTTGAGTTCATATAACACTGCAGTGTAAAACTCAAAACAACAATATCAATAAGAGCATGAATGTAGTTTCTTGACTTTGGGAACAGTAGTTTGGCAAAATAAGTCTCAACCTGAGATCAACTTACTAGATGTTTTCTTTTGCTGAGTTGTTTTGACCACATCTCACAGTCTTTCAGACAAAATCAAATAAGTTCATCTTCAGTGTTAAGTTAAGGCGATAACAACGCGTTAACGCAAATTTGTTTTAATGCCACTAATTTCTTAACGCATTACTTGCAGTTCCTAGGTTGTAGCGGGCCCAGTTTTAAAGCAAGAGTTAAGATGGCATCATTTGAAACTAGAAAACCTAATGAATCCATTGGTACCAACCACGTCATGCTAACTTGTCGCGAAGGAGGCTAAATAACGCTCCAAACTTGCAGTACATTTTGGCGAGAAAAAACTGGCATTGCCATTTTCAAAGGGGTCCCTTGACCTCTGACCTTAAGATATGTGAATGTAAATGGGTTCTATGGGTACCCATGAGTCTCCCCTTTACCGACATGTCCACTTTATGATAATCACATGCAGTTTGGGGACAAGTCATAGTCAAGTCAGCACACTGACACACTGACAGCTGTTGTTGCCTGTTGGGCTGCAGTTTGCCATGTTATGATTTGAACATATTTATTATGCTAAATGCAGTATCTAAGACAGTTTCCTGGAAAATATTTGTCATTGTTTTGTTTTGTTATTTGATTTACAGTAATACATATATACATACATTTGCATAAAGCAGCATATTTGCCCACTCCCATGTTGATAAGAGTGTTAAATACTTGACAAATCTTCCTTTTAATATGGAATTAATTTGCGATTAATCACGATTAACTACGGACGATCATATGATTAATCGTAATTAAATATTTTAATCGATTGACAGTCCTAAATATAACATCAGTTTCTCATGAGATAAGACGGAGCCCTCTCCTCTCCTCTAGTCAAAAAACAGAATAAAATCAGAAACGATGGTTCTGCAAATGATGAACCGTGTGTTGGATAAGTGTTGAAGTGATTGCTGCTGCCTGTTTATTTACCAAGACCTGTTATCCAAACAGGCCTGTGAATCCCCTCAAGACAAACCCAACTCTCTCATAAACAAATGGTCACAGTTTATCTTCTCTCTCCGTCCCTTCGATCGCTCTTTCAGAATTAAACTGTGAATAGGAGAGACAATTAACTACGTCCACAACGAGAGGGAGACAGAGACGAGCGTAGCGCTCCGACGGCTGGGCGGTTTTATCTCCGCCAAAGACATCGTGACTAATTTACCAAAACAAGCTCCTCTTCTCAGTCTGTCTCTGCCCTTTCTTTTTCATTTCGCCGCTCTCTCACACCATCAAACGCCCTCTGAAGCGCCGCGGGGCAAGCTAGCAGCTTTGACGTATAGCTGCCTCTCATGTTGGGGCAAAAACAACAATACAAAGGGCTTGAGCACCATCCACAACAAGCCTCTGTGTGTGTGTGTGTGTGTGTGTGTGTGTGTGTGTGTGTGTGTGTGTGTGTGTGTGTGTGTGTGTGTCTGTCTGTGTGTGTGTATCCCAGATTAAGTGTGCGTTTATGGAGCCTCGTCCATCTGTGTAAGAGTCTGCATCGATGTTTAGCTAGGGGAAAAAACATTAGACTTTTTACAAAGGAGCAAATCCCCAACGCTCATCTAAATTCCCCAAGAGCTCTCTGTGTACTCTCCTTCCCATCTGGCCTTTCTGATCCAATAGTTCAACTGGATTCTCCTCCTCCTCCTCCTCCTCCTCCTCCTCATCCATCCACATTCCTCTGAATCACACACTGAGAGGAAGGGAAGGAAATGGAGACAAAGAGGAAAATTGATCACTGGTTTGTTTCTAAAGACAATGCAAAGGCTAATGCTGCAACGTAACGAGTGTTGTCTGTGTAGCCACAGTCTGATATCGCTTGCTATCGTGCCTACTATTAAAGGGGAACCCAAATAAGTGTTGAACTTCCGTAAAGTTTGGGGACTTTTAAGAAACAAATTTAAAGCAGAATGATCAAAATCTGTGCAGCATAGGTGCAGACATCCTGACTTTTTTTTAGTTCTCTAGATGGAGGAATCTCCCAAAATGCTGCATCCTATAATTCCTATAACTCATTTAGTGTCTTTCAGTAGACCCTCCATGCCTGGTAACAGCTCACATTCAAACTCCACAAAGACATCATCGGGGTTATGTCAGGGTAGACACAAATACCAATATAACCAGGGGACTTGGCAGATACAATAAAGCTCCTGCCATGGATGTATAAAGTCAAAACCAAACCATGTAGTTACAACTTCCGTGTCCGTCACGTGATGACATTGGGCCCATAAAGATCCCATAGACTTGCATTGGGAAAAAGATGTCTCTAAATCCGCTGATAATTGTTGGGGGGTACATCAACTTCTCAATAGGCACACTTGAATTGCCCTTATTTAAATAATTAAGTCCTAAAAGTTATCAAGTTCACTAATTGACAAAGTTATTTTCCTCCGCATAATGAACAAGCATCAGACCCCAAAACACTCATATGACATGACATGACATATCTGCCGGCTTCCTGCTAGCTGTATGCAGCTGTAATAAAGGATATATTGGCTGTAAATCATCACTTTTATTATCTTATAATACACCCATGGGCTGTATGCTGTAAGCCTGTAGCATGGTGGATGTATTATTGCTCTCTTCTCAAACAACATGTTATGATTTGAGCTTATTTTTTATGCTAAACGCAGTCCCTGTGAGGGTTTCTGGACAATATGTGTCATTGTTTTGTGTTGTTAATTGATTTTTAATAATAAATATATACATACATTTGCATAAGCAAGCATATTTGCCCACTACCATGTTGATAAGAGTATTAAATACTTGACAAATCTCCCTTTAAGGTGCATTTTGGTCAGATAAAAAATGTGCGATTAATTGTGATTAATCACGGACAATCATGTGATTAATACCGATTAAATAATTTAATCTATTGACAGCCCAACGCCGCATCTCTGCCTCCTAAACAACCACTAGCTGCTGCGGCTATCACGCTAGACTATGCTACTACGAGCAAGCGAGCTCATGACCACATGGTGCTGCTACGAGCACGCAAACTATCGTTCATGTGAGCGAGCCAGAGGCCGAGCGGTTGGGAGGCGGGGTTAAAGGAAACACTTGCTTTTTGGGCTTTGCAGATGCGGAAGATCCAGGTACTTTAATACCCATAATTTGAACTTTTTTGGCTTCATGTGCCACTGAGCACCTTTCATAGGAATGACGCCTCTAATGCTGTATCCAGTTGTCTTTATACATCCATATCTCTCGTTTCTCTACTTCCTCTAAATTTCGACTTGTTGGAGAAAAGAATAATTTGCCGTTGAAGACGGAATCTTAACAAACTCGTCAAACTGTGTCCGTCTTCGCTTTACTTCTGTCTGTCAAGGTGGCAGTAACAGAGACAACTCCCACTGTTTGTGTGTACGCTGGCCTTTACCGATCCCCTGCAGCGTCAAGAGATGGAGGAGAGAGAGAGTGAGCAAAAAGAAGAAGAAAAACAGATGAAAGGGAAAATGAAAAAAAGAAAGGAAAGACCAAAGAAAGAGGGAGAGACAAGACAAAGTGCTGAGACAGAAGGTAGGGAGGTTTCCGGAGACTGGCTGCTGTGAGTCACTTACAGCTGTCATTCAGCTTCTATGCAGGTACGATACTTCTTATCTTCTGTCTGTCAATCAGCAGGACACGACGCTTATATATAGCATCAGTTTAAGGCTGAGGTTACGGTTTGGTCTCCAGCTGTTTCTCGTGGGTTGATGCAGCTGCACAGTTGCCCTTTGCTTGTGTCTGTTACTCATTCAGATTGGGGTGAGCATTAATCCTCCTGACAGGATCTCCATAGGAAAATAATATTCGGTCCCCGCTGCGTCTTTGGTTGCTTGCATCTGTATTAATTGATTTTTCACCAGGGGGAAGAGGAAACTGCACAACAAACTGACACACATATCCCTGATACATTATGAGATTATGAAAATGTTTTTGGTTATTGTGTTAGCAAACTTTTTTCTATTGCCTATTCATGAAGTCGACTGAAGTTGGGTTTCTTGACAACCTGATGAATGCAAGTCCAATATTCACTCTCCTTTTAGCTCAACCCGTTCTCACTCCCAGCTCGTCAAATACCGCCTTTTGGCGTGCATCGGAAACCGTCGCACGGAGGCACCCTTTAGCGACAGCATGTGACGAACCGGGTTTTCAACTAACTCCAATGTAAACTCACCGGTGGGGTTATTAGACGGTCGTAGCAAGTGACGTAGTATTAATATCTTGAGAGTCCGTTAAGGGTTAGAGGGGCGGTGGATGGGTCAAACAAACACAGGACTTTCAACCAGTAGGCCGCTGTTCGTGTCCCGTGTGAAACTTAACGTAACGTCACTTTTCCTCGCCACAATTTAGCCCAACTTTTGAGCGTTACTGAGCCTCCTTCACAACAGGCTGCCATGGCATAGTTGGTACTGATGGACTCCTTAATCCATTTCATATAACAATATGATATTTGTATCTTCACTCTAGCTCTAAAACTGAACCTGCTAGTGAAATCAGTCGGGATCGGTCAGGATCCGGGTCTCAGTAAGGACATTTTATTATTACATTATTGAGGTTTATTACATTTTCGATCACACTAAAAGCAAATTTTATTAGATTTTCAGGAAATGATTACACTATTGGGTGTTACAAACTCTTTTTACATTACACATAGTCATGTAATTCATTAATATAAAATATTGATTAACATTGATTATTGGTTGTGTTAAATACTACACTCTGACTTTACCATTCTGTCCAATGGCAAATCTTTAAATAAAATTCTCTCTGTTGATTTCCAACTCAACATTTCTCAGTTGTGATTCAATATTTGAAGCCCCTTATTAGTTTGAAGGATGTGGAACACAACCTTGTTTTTCATTATTTCACACACACACAAAAGAGGCAGGGGAATACTTTGGCAGTGAAAGTCTTTATCCAATCATTAAGTTGGGCATTGATTCAACAGAGACTACACTGTCTGATGATTAATAAATACTATACTATTTTTTGCTGATTCTATCTACTGTATATGTCCTATGTAAAAATGCAAAAATAATTTTAAAAAAATAT
>CAKALG010043408.1:0-12500 GCA_916700815.1 Helicolenus hilgendorfi
CTCTTATCAACATGGGAGTGGACAAATATGATTGCTTTATGCAAATGTATGTACATATTTATCATTGGAAATTAATTAACAACACAAAACAATGACATATATTGTCCAGAAACCCTCACAGGTACTGCATTTAGCATAAAACAATATGCTCAAATCATAACATGGCAAACTGCAGCCCAACAGGCAACAACAGCTGTCAGTGTGTCAGTGTGCTGACTTGACTATGACTTGCCCCAAACTGCATGTGATTATCATAAAGTGGGCATGTCTGTAAAGGGGAGACTCGTGGGTACCCATAGAACACATTTTCATTCACATATCTTGAGGTCAGAGGTCAAGGGACCCCTTTGAAAATGGCTACGCCAGTTTTTCTTCCCAATGTAGTTTTATTTGGAGCGTTATTTAGCCTCCTTCCTCTAATAGATTCCTTAGGTTTTCTAGTTTCATATGATGCTTGCAATTTAGCTTCAAAACTGAGCCCGCTACAACCTAAACATTGTAAGTTGCGTTAACGCATAAAAGAAATTAGTGTCATTAAAACAAATTTGTGTCTTGACAGGCCTAGTTATTATCCAAAATGCATTTTAACTTTTACTTAATGTTCTTCTCCTACAATGATTAAATTATTTGACCTTTTCGATCTGTAATTGCAAAAAGAATAAACCCCACAAACTGATTTTTAGATCGTTATTATGTCAAGTCTAAAGATCTTATATATCTAAAGAAATAGATGAAAATAAACAACATAACAGCTTCAAGAAAATACATCTTTGTTACATCAATCATCATTGTAGTTCATAGATATTTTGCACTGTGCATGAATGCAAAACTGTTTTTCTTTCCTTATTCATTACGTTATTGTGTCACACTTGCAGAGCATCTTACCGGCAGTCTCTGCTACAGTTTTCCTCCGTGATACCGTCCTCATCGTCCCCCCAAATGTCCACCGATGAGAAGATCAGCGCCAGCAGCACAGCAGAACAGCAGAGAAGGGCGAAGATGGCGATGCACTTCTGCTGGGTCTGGAAGACGAGACAGACACACAGATATTAGGCAAAAGCTCAGACTTTTTGTGAAGGATGCATGATCTGCAGCAACGTAGAGCTCAACTCTTCCCCTATTGTTATACAGCAGGTGAACAGCTCGCAGTGAAGACACTGATATGGCAGTTAGTTTTGGGTGATAGCCATTTTCAAAAGGGGTCCCTTGACTTCTAACCTCAAGATATGTGAATGAAAATGGGTTCTTTGGGTACCCACGAGGCTCCCCTTTACAGACATGCCCACTTTATGATAATCACATGCAGTTTTTTTGAATGCAGTACAGATGTGTTATTTTCATCTATTCTAAAAATGGTGTGTTTGAATATGTATATATGTATATGTATGACTGTAAGGCTGAGACTCTTGTGGATCCAATGAGTCCAGCTGTATTCATGTGTGATGATGTTACTCCCCATAGTAGCCATTTCATTGTAGTGAGACCATTTGACCTCATTGTATAAAATGACCTGTGGTGACCTCTAGGATAATCACAGCCTCATGAAACTTTACAACCACAAACTAGAGACCTAGAGCATTCAGAGGATGGATGACTTTCCTAGGTAGATTGACAATAAGAAGGTTTCTGAGCAGTTTCCAGAACAGAAGTGCTCGCCATCCAATCTCAAAAAATGCAATTCTTGCAGAAATCTCCAAATGTCAAAAGTTTTTGATGGCTTTTTTTACGGTGTTCCTCAAGGTCTTGGTGTCTTAATGTGGTATTTTGAAGGAATTATTAATCATTTTTATCAATTCTCGAGTGGTAAAAAAATGGTTACATTTACCACTAAATCTGTGTAACAAATGGTATCAACCCAAAAATTGCTGCAACACCTTATGAGACCTAATAGAGCATGGCCGTCACATACATCTATAATACCGTCCTAAGCCCTTATACACTTTCACAATTCACTTCAAATAATTAATTAATTGATTCATGTTTATTTCTGATTTATTACTAACATAAGCTACAGCTGCATCTCAAATTAATCTTCGGGTTCCCAGCTTTCAGATGATGTACACCACTTCTATGTGACATCTACTGCTGACCTGCTATCTCCCCCTAAAGACCTCCTGTCCCCCCATTAAAAAACACAAAAACGTGTCTATGTGGGTCTCAGAGGGTTAAATGTCCTCATTCAATATCATTGATTAGAGATTCGGATATTCACGATCAATACAACGACAACTATAGGTCTTCTTTCTGTGTGTAGAAACTCTTGATTTGACAACCAGGCTGCAGACGGATCCAGAGCTCTGGAGCGAGAACCCCCCAGCTTCACAAATCCTACTTTATACCCCGCGGCATTGGACAAGTGAAGTGGAACGCTCTCCGGCTGAAGGCAGATTGATACACACTAAAGCCCAAACTATGAGGGATATTGGAAACTCTGGTTACTGCCTGCTTTGTTGTTGAAGCGAATCCCCAGCTGAAAAGGGATTTTATGACCTCTGTGCCAGCATGAATACGCTCAGTGTCGCATTTATGACAAGCGATATTAAAAGCTATATTAGTGTGCATGCATGTGTGTGGCAGCATATGGTATATACAGTACTGGTTGTAATAAGGCTGGAGTGACAGTCAGCGGGGTCAGTGGTTATGAAGCAGCAGCCTTATTGCCCCGATGCAGCCCGAGGAGTCTTGATTTCCACTGTTTTAAAAGTGCAGTTAGGCAATTCTGTTTTGCTTACGACTACAGATTTTCCCCCGTCTCATTCCCTGGCCCGTTCGTGTCGGTTTTTTGTGAGCTGTCATCACATCACATTACATATTCTCTTTTGTTGTGTTCAATCAATCAAATGTATCTCAAAGAAAGGTGATTTTTTTAATATATTTGTATAAAATTTGACTATTAAACAAAAGAAAAAAACACAATTCCACCAAGTCAGAGAGACGATGTGTTTGTCAACTTCATTTCCCACTGTTCCCCACACTGTCTGCCTAAGGCAATGAGGCTGAGAGCCTGGTGCCAGCCGGGTGCACCTCACACTCCCTCTGCTATCCGCTGAGCCCACTGAGCTCTTCATCACATTTAGCAGAGGCAAGGACCATGCCTGACTTGTGGATGTGTGCACGGCTGCTAGGAAATGAAGCCTCGTGATACAGAACGAGACTGGCGGAGTGAGACAGGTCAGTGGACTTACAGCTGATGCAGTGAGCACAACAACACACTGGATACCTGATGGGTTTCCACAGCTGTTTTCAGAGCAGTCAAAATAACCAACATAGTTTGATTATTCAATTTTTTGGTTGACAGAAAGTAAATAAAAAAAAATTGTTATTTATCAAGCAAAAAATGCCAAATAATATCTGATCCCAGCATCTCAAAACGTTTTGATTTTCTTCTTTTCTCTGTTTTATTTTGTGGTAATTTCTCCATCTTTGGGGTTTTGCACTATTGTTTGGTAGGAGTGTAAAAAAAATATCGATACACAGGAGTATTGTGATGTTATGTCGTGTGATACTGTATTGATTCTCCAAAACACTATCGATTTTTAATCAACATACTTACTTATAGGCATCATATGAAACAAAAAACACTACGGAATAACGCTCCAAAGTTATGCTAAGTTTTGGCGAGGAAAAACTGCCATGGCCATTTTCAAAGGGGTCCCTTGACCTCTGACCTCAAGATATGTGAATGAAAATTGGTTCTATGGGTACCCACGAGTCTCCCCTTTACAGACATGCCCACTTTATGATAATCACATGCAGTTTGGGGCAAAACCCATGCAGTTGTTAACATGCCTTACAGATGTGTTATTTTCGCCTATTCTAGAAATGGTGTATTTGAATATTTCTACATACTGGGGTCCATAAACAGTCTTGGAAATACATAAATTGGGTATGACTCGACCTCCAACTTCAAGATATGTGAATGAAAGGCTGCAGTTTGCCATGTTATGATTTGAGCATATCCCCTTTACAGACATGCCCAGTTTATGCTAATGCCATGCCGTTTGGGGCACAAACCATGCAGCTTTTTGCATGCAATATAAATGTGTTATTTCTGCCTATTCTAAAATGGTGTATTTCTGGTGTGTTCTTTATACTATGACAATTATCTTAACATTAAATTAAAAAAAATTGCAATATATCGCCTTCCTTACGTTATCGCAATATATCACAATATATTGAATCATTACCTCAGTATCATGATACATATTGTTCAGATTCTTGTCAGTACTCAGCCCTATTATTTGGACAAAACAAGCAATTTGAAGACGTCCCCTTGCGTTCTGGGAAACATGGATGGTGTTTTTTTTCCCCAATTTTCTGACATTTTATAAAGTAAATCATTCATTGAAAATTAATTGGCAACAATTCTGATAATCAATAAAATCGTCTAAGTCATTTATCAAGCAAAACGGCAAACATTAGCGGGTTCCAGCTTCTCAAATGTGTGCATTTTTCTTCTTTTCTGCATTTTATATCATTGTAAATTGAATATATGGAATTTGAGAATGGGCCCCTTAGACACTGGGAAATTGTGACAGGCAATTTTCTGACATTTTACAGACTGATTAATCAATTATTCAAATATATCACTAATTGATAATGTAAACTGTAAGCATAAAAGCTAAACTCAAATGAATCTAAAAGACAGAGCCATGTTAACATGCATGCACTCTGTTCATTCTTACAACTTACAGTAAACTGTTTATTTTCACTGGATAATTGAAGAACACATGGACTGAATTCAAGGCTTCCTCCAAATGAATCAAGGCATTAATAATGTAATACAAGCCAGCAAGAAAAGCCGAATTCAAACATGCCCTAAAATGCCACCGACAGACAAATAAAGAATAATATCCCGTATTAAATCGATGCAGCGAGTGGAGTTGAGGGCTGTAAACATCACCTTTAAGGGCTCCTGTGTGGGCGGTCCCGCCATGAGAGCAGCACTCCTTCAAACTTCTCTGACAGGTGGAGAAACTGCAGCTCAGTCACTCATCTTTGTCCGTCTGTCTCTCTGTCCAGCCCTCAGCCTGTCCCGCTCTGATGTCTTCACTCCTTGCCGCCGTCTTCATCCTGCTGGATCCTCACTGTCCTGCAAGGTGTGTGTGTGTGCACCTCCAGTTCTGGTCTGTCCCGTGTCCTGACATGGTTCTTCCAGCCTCTCTCTGTGTGTATGTGTGTGTGTGTGTGTGTGTGTGTGTGTGTGTGCTGCTCACTCTCTGCTTCTCAGTGGAGGTGGTGAGAGAGATGGAGAGAGAGACCCAACCCCTCTCGTTCAGACGGCCAATACAGAGCTGTAGCTCCGAGCCCCAGCAACCCTCCTCCTCCTCCCTCCTCTTCCTCTTTATCTTCCTCTTTTATCTGCCTTGTGAACAAACCTCCTCCGGCAGAATGCAGTCGGCTCAGAGAGGAGGGATGCTGAAACATGCCATCGGTGATCCACTGTGTGACAGCTGCTGCAAAACTCTCAGATTGTTCTGAACTCATTAGGTGGGACGTACACACACACACACACACATACACACACACACACGCACGCACACACGCACACACATATGCACACAGTTCTGCCCAGCGAAGACAAAATCATTTAAAACACCCCCATAGCTCCCATTAATAACTTCAACTAATGACATAATCATAAAGACAGCAGTACTGTCTGCTTTAATCCCCACTGTGTTTAAACCATTGTAATAAATGTGCAATCATAATTCACTTCCTCAGTGTATAGCTTCATATCTAAAGCTCATTCGTACCTTACAAAAGGCTCTGCCCTCAGCGGGCGGAAATGAAATATGCAAACACTTTCTTCCCCCGTTTTATTCACCCCAACCCTTTTTCTCACAGATGAATATAGCATCGCCTAATAGCAGAAAACAACATATGCTGCTGAGTGCAGGCAAGCTGCCGCTGTGTTTACGAGTCCAGCGGTGTACGGGGAGTAAAGGAAGGACCTAATGGGGTACGAGAGAGAAATGAGGGAAGGATAAAAGCAAGGTAGAAGAGTTTTTTTAAAAGTTACCCAACCCACCTCTGTTCATAATTTAACTGTAAGTTTAAGATTTAGCTTTGCTAGGTGTAATATATATTTTAAATGAATTCAAACTAGGGCTGCCAAAGTTAATGTAATAATGTGTTTTAATGCCACTAATTTCTTTAACGCATTAATGCAACTTGCGATTTCTAGATTGTAGTGGGCTCAGTTTTAAAGCTAGAAAGCTTGAAAGTGAAGATATGAAACTAGAAAACCTAAGGAATCCATTGGCACCCACCATGTCATACTAGCTTTTCGAGAAGGAGGCTAAATAACGCTCCAAACCTGCGCTCAATTTTGGCCATTTTCAAAGGGGTCCCTTGACCTCTGACCTCAAGATATGTGAATAAAATTGGTTCTATGGGTACCCACGAGTCTCCCCTTTAAAGACATGCCCACTTTATGATAATCACATGCAGTTTGTCAAGTCAGCACACTGACACACTGACAGCTGTTGTTGCATGTTGGGCTGCAGTTTACCATGTTATGATTTGAGCATATTTCTTATGCTAAATGCAGTACCTGCGAGGGTTTCTGGACAATATTTGTCATTGTTTTGTGTTGTTAATTGATTTCCAATAATAAATATATACATACGTTTGCATAAAGCAGCGTATTTACCCACTTCCATGTTGATAAGAGTATTAAATACTTGACAAATCTCCCTTTATAAGAAATTAATTTACGATTAATTACCATTAACTACGAACAATCATGCAATTAATCGTGACTAAATATTTCAATTGATTGACAGCCCTAATTCAGACACTGATTCTTGCAAACCGTCACTTTGGTCACATGAGGTTGAAACGGGTTACAATGGTTACAGGTTTCTGTGTCATAAAAGATACATACCACTGAATATTCACGCAGAAGTATGTTGAACGATAGTACACATATTGTGTCTGTAGATACATAGTACGCGATTTTGGACGGAGCTTTATTCTCGTTACATTCAGTATATTAAATTGCGCATTGTAAAAAGCTAAATTGATCTCATTTACATACTCACGAACAAACTACTTTTTAAATCAACGTCTGACATTTCAGAGAGAAATTGGTAGCAACAAGGAACAAAGTCATCGCAGTGAAACCTGCTGTGTTTATCTGGGGCAGGTGCCCTCTGTACGTCACCCTGTCGGTGAGCGGAAAACAGAGAGAGCAACAGAAAGAGACAGAGGGGACAGGAATGTTTGGACCACTTCCCAGGAGAGGTGAACGTTCGTAGAGCTGCACATATGGAGTTCAGTTCAGTTTCTCTGACCACCGTGAGCACAGACCATCAGCTGAGACACAACCACCGGGCAAATTTATAGCCGAGCGACGACACGAACGAAATCCCCGGCTTAACGGTCAGCAGCGGTCACGAAAGGAAACTGTTGATGTAAACAATTCACCGACTGCACAGTCACCACCACGATGATGCAACATTGAATGCTAATGTATGAAATGCCTACCAGTCCATTTTCTATTCCGTTGTGTTGAACAGCTGTAAGAGCTCTTTTTGATCTGTGCTCTTTTCAAGCGGCGCTTTTTTTTGCAGGCGAGCAGTTCAGAGGTCACAGCAGCCTTTACAGTTTATTCCTATTCCCCCCTGACTCTCTGCTCAGGGCATCATTATCTGATAATGTACAGCACCGTTCTCCAACACAAGAGACCAATTATAATTAGTCCTCATCTTTAAGAGACACACGGCAAGGAACGCTCAGACTTCACACACAAATGAGCAAATTATTATACAGTGGGCCAAAACCAGGTAAAGGATTTTATGCACAGTGTGTGTGTGTCTGTGTGTGTTTGACAAATATATGGTGGTGAAAGAACCCTGGGGTTTATACTTTTACTAGTTTTGATCAGTTATTACTTTTTTACTTCAAGAATGGGAACTGGATCTCGGGTTTCATGTCTTTGCCATTTTAGTTTGATTACGTTGTCTCAACATCGTTTTAGTGACGCTATCTCAGTGTGTAGTTAGGTCTTACTTTGTGTAGAAATTAGGGCGGTCAATCGGTTCAAATAGTTAATCGCGATTAATTGCAAATTAATGACACATTTCTTTATCTGTTCAAAATGTACCTTAAAGGGAGATTTGTCGAGTATTTAATACTCTTATCAACATGGGAGTGGGAAAATATGCTGCTTTATGCAAATGTATGTATATAAATATTATTGGAAATCAATTAATAACACAAATATTTTCCATATATACTTATTATTAGAAACCCTCACAGGTTCTGCATTTGGCATAAGAAATATGCTCAAATCATAACATGGCAAACTGCAGTCCAACAGGCAACAACAGCTGTCAGTGTGTCAGTGTGCTGACTTGACTATGACTTGCCCCAAACTGCATGTGATTATCATAAAGTGGGCATGTCTGTAAAGGGGAGACTCGTGGGTACCCATAGAACCCATTTACATTCACATATCTTGAGGTGCGAAGTCAAAGGACCCCTTTGAAATTGCCATTCCAGTTTGGAGCGTTATTTAGACTCCTTCGCAACAAGCTAGTATGGTATGGTATGGTATGGTATGGCATGGAATGGTATGGTATGGTATGGTATGGTATGGTATGGTATGTATTTTTTGGCCTTCTAAGCTACGGTGAGAAATATTCGCAGCTATTTGAAGCTTTGGGACGGTGCCGCTGCCGCACTACTATACACACACATGCACCTCTACACATAACAAACAGCGATATCCACCTGAGAATAACTAATAATTAATGTTCAATATGAATAATGAATAATGTTGAGGGATTATTCCTTACTTCATGGCCTATTTTGGAATTTATACATTATTATTAGATATTTAGTATATATTAAAAAAAAGCATTCGGGTCAGTTGTAGTTGATACCAATGATTCTTTAGGTTTTGTAGTTTCATATGATGCCAATATCTTCACTCTAGCTTTAAAACTGAGCCCGTTACAACCTGAAAATAGAAAGTTGCATTAATGTGTTAAAGGAACTAGTGGCATTAAAACAAATTTGTGTTTGTTTGTGTGCTTTATTATTGCATTAACTTTGACAGCCTTAGTAGAAATATAGTCATTGAAATGTCATGTAAAACAGTCGTTATATGTAACCGAGACATCCACAAAAGATGTTGGTTTTGACCTGCAAACCCCCCTTACCCCCCGTGAGTGCCAATGACGGACACCTCAATGTGTTTCACCTTCACACCAACAGCTCAACAGCAGGTTTCCATGCGTGCACAGGACGTGGTGTTTTTTTTTATTTTTTTAATATCTATATATATATATAGTCAGGGTGATATGTGCTGAGTGAAAGCTGACTGGGCACAATGCCATGGGAGACAGCTGGGCTACATGCCAAAGGGACTGTGGATGGGGTGCAGATAGGAATCAAACAGTAAGAAATGACCCTGTTAGGTTGTCTTGTTCAAAAAGCTCCATCAGTGAGTGTGTCTGTCCACAGCAGAGCGCTGAAGCTACTAGCTCAGCCTCTGTAACTGTAACACACTCCTGGGTGAGTACGCCTCGCTCTAGGTTCAGAAGGAGCAAAGCTTTGAGAGCAACAATAATAAACACAACAACACAAGTGGATTCAGTTTACTGCAACTTAGGTTTGCCTATGAATGCCCTTTAAACAAGCGTGGTTTGGTTATCACCTTAAAGGTCTTATTAATTAACATTTGTATGTAGATGGATATTAAAAAAAAAAAAACATCCACAAAGCTTTTAGAAAGGTGACAAATAAATAGGTTTAATAAAATTATTATGACTGTGAATTTATCATTTCAAAACTTTTGGTGGGTCCAAAATGAATGTTTTGTTTATCATGACTTTTTATAGTGTGTTTTGTAATATATTATATGTATTGTTGTTGTTTTTTGTTCGTTTTTTTCTTTTTTCTTATCTGGACCTTGAGTCTGCGATAAAGTTTGAATTGAATTGAATTCATTAACACAGTAATTCTGACAAATACTCTTTAGCAGTAACAGTAAAAGTAAATATTTCTAATTAAACATATACTGCTTGACAAATCATTTAATCATCTCTAGCATGAGCATCATCACTAACATGAGGAGTTAAAGTGATTAAGAACTCCACTAACACACAACACAACCAGCAAAACATACCTGAGAAGCTAAAGTTATCTTACCGAGTTAGCTTATGTGAAGAACTGAAACCGGCACTTGTGGAGGTCTCATCGCTTCTGCAGGGAAACCACATCACTGTCATCTGCAAGACTTCCGGTTACTTTTAGTAACTGCGCTGCAAAACTTCCGGTTACTTTTAGTAACTGCGCTGCAAAACTTCCGGTTAATTTTAGTAAATGCGCTGCAAAACTTCCGGTTAATTTTAGTAGCCGCGCTGCAAAACTACCGGTTTATTTTTAGTAACTGCGCTGCAAAACTTCCGGTTACTTTTAGTAACTGCACTGCAAAACTTCCGGTTACTTTTAGTAACTGCACTGCAAAACTACGGGTTAGTTTTAGTAACTACGCTGCAAAACTTCCGGTTACTTTTAGTAACTGCACTGCAAAACTTCCGGTTACTTTTAGTAACTGCACTGCAAAACTACGGGTTAGTTTTAGTAACTACGCTGCAAAACTTCCAGTTACTTTTAGTAACTGCGATGCAAAACTTCCGGTTAATTTTAATAACTGCACTGCAAAACTTCCGGTTAATTTTAGTAATTGCACTGCAAAACTTCCGGTTAATTTTAGTAATTGCACTGCAAAATTTCCGGTTAATTTGAGTAACTGCACTGCAAAACTTATTTTAGTAACGAGTTTAGAAGCAAAGAGACGAAATTCCAGTTTGTTTGTTTTTTACAACAGCCGCCATTTGGACTGAAAACGCTTATTATATTTATAATATTTTATTGTTCAACACAGGCCATTTTGGCAGATTATGACAATAGAATAGAAATAATTTTGTTTTACCTTTGTACGGCACTTTTTAGGCAGACGTTTTACTGACGACCGGTAGTCGCTTTCAGTCCAAAATGACTGAAAATGGAATGGAACTTTCACAATTGGCATACGTTCTTTGCTTTAAATAACTGCACTGTAAAACTTCCTGTTAATTTTAATAAGGGATGTGGTTGGGTGAAACAAAAGATTTGACTAAGTTATCACAACTGCAGTGTCTAATAACAGAAATAAAAGCATTAAGTTAAACCTTCAGTCAATAGTTCTATTGTTTATGACTTTATTCATTTCTATTTCAACCCGTTTTGCTCAGCTGGGTTACACAACCAACAGAGAGAAGAGAGAAGAGGAATTAATTGTTTAATTGATCATTTGATAAAGGACTTTTTTTTCATGACTAAGCACTTGCTGGATGAAAAAAAAGAAGCTAGAAAGCACTTAGCGGAGAGTGTTTTTCATTCCTTTTCTTAGGTGAATTGCATGTAACAGGAAACAAAAGTGGGGATAAACGAGGGTGTAAAAAGTCAATGCTTATATGCTGTTCAGAGGTATGTGATGGAGGAAGACATGTATGTTTGGTTTTAACTTTCCAACAACCAAATTTGACTGAAATCTGTTACGTTGGTGTTGAGATATGCCGCTAACTGACAAACATGCTGGACTGAAAACATAACCTCCGTGGGGGAGAAAACAAAATGAGGAAAACCACCTCTTCTGCAAACAGAAAACTATTCATGTGAACAGTCACATTGATAAAAATGCATAAAAAGCCTACAGATTTAGGCAACTTGCCCCAGGTCGATGCACTTTTCCTGAGGCAGCTCAGGTTCCCCTCCACATATTATTCATATTTTTGTTTTGTAGAATACATCTATCATCAGCCCTGGTTTGCATCCCTTCTTCCACCTCCTCCTCCATAACAACACACACACACACACACACACACACACACACACGCACACACACACACACACACACGACACAACATTGCATTGACCAGAAATCCTCATTTGTTGGCAAAAACTTCATAAACAGTCATAAATAAAACGTATTAAAGGTGGACAGGTATTTAATCTCTACGTTATTAATTTCAAAGTGTCCACAGTGTCACAATTTCCCAGAGCCCCAAGGTGATGGATTCACAGAACACTGTCTGAGCAATGGTCCAAAGACATTAAGTTTACTCTCGTTTAACACAAACAGAGGCAGCAGATGTTGCAAATGAACGATGAATCGATTATCAAGGTTGTTGCCAATTTTTTTTCCTGTTGATCGACTTATCGGTTAAATAGCTAATCATTTCTGCTCTGGCCTGCTTTAGCTTTTGTGCGGAGAAGAGAGTCCCCAGCTCATGAAAATGATCTGTCTGTAACTAAAATAATTTGATTTATATATATTAGGGCCGTCAAAGATGTCATACTAGCTGGTCGCGAAGGAGGTTAAATTACCCTCCTGCGCTAAATTTTGGCGAGGAAAAACTGGCATGGTCATTTTCAAAGGGGTCCCTTGACCTCTGACCTCAAGATATGTGAATGTAAATGGGTTCTATGGGTACCCACAAGTC
>CAKALG010043409.1:6480-26241 GCA_916700815.1 Helicolenus hilgendorfi
AGCATCAAATAACTAATTAAAACCAAATTTATGAGAAAAATAAACACTTGAACATACATCAGCGTGATAAGAACTAACTTAACTGACAGAAACCATCTTTGGGAAAAAAAATATTTGACACAACTTTTTAGTTAGGTTTATGTCCCACCCGCTAACATGGAGGAGGCGGGCTTTATGACCTATACTGCAGCCAGCCACCAGGGGGCGATCGAGATGTTTTGGCTTCACTTTTAGGGAGCTGTCATGTTGTCCATCTTTATATACAGTCTACGGCTAACCTAGAGACACCACAGAGAAAGAGTTTGCTAGTCAGAGAAACATCTATAAAATCACAATGCTGCTGAGGTTACTCTGAAATAAGCCGTTAACCCAAGCTTAGCTAGGTAGCTAGCTTGGTAGGTAGCATATAAAACCTTGCAAAGCTAATAAAAAATTGAAGTTAGTTGTTGTTGATCTAGCTAACAGGAGCTTACATGCTAAATGTGGTACAGTGGCAGTAGTTGCTTTCTTCATATGCTACATACCTCCCTAGCTAACTAGATAGCTAGCTTAAAGTGAGTTCAGAGTGAAGAGGCAGTGTTAATGACAGCAGTTAACTGGTTCATTAAAAGTTTTCTTGGCAGTGTTGTTATTTTAAAGATGTTCATCAAAGGCACACAACTACAGAAGAGCAAAAACATACAGTGTGTTCCAATCCACGTACTTCCTGAAGTACACTTCAATGTAGCGCACTGTGTCCACTGTGTACTCTGCGGCACACTTACCAGAAATGACGATCTCAACATTTCACCGTGGCTCGCTACCCGTCAAAATATCTTCTTCTTGTCCGAGGTTTTACGGCAGCTGGCATCCTTTGTGTTGCACTGCTGCCTTCTTCAGGTTTTACCCGTCCACTACCCGCCAAAATATCTGCCTGCTTTGTTGATCAAGAATACACGAAAACGAAAGCAGATGAGTTGTGGAAAGTGTCCAGCATTCCACACTCAACGATTTGACCATTTTGAGTACAACATCCGGGTACTTCGAGTGCAATGCATTTTGCCATACGTCACAGTGTGAACGCACTTATGCGCTCAAAACAGTAAGTGTAAGTACGGAAGTACGCGGATTGGAACACACTGTTAGTGTTTCTCTGTGGATTCTGTAGCCAACAGGAGTTAGTTAGTAAGCTAGAGAGCGGTTGTTTAGCCTGTAATATGGAAATGAGAATGATAAAATTACACTTGTTTTTTTCCTTAAATAATTTGACAGTTGTCATTGATATTATTTACTACAGGATTATTTATTTCATAATGTCTTATTTATTGATTTAATATTGTAGACTTTGGGGTTCCATAGTGTTTAGCAGATTTATCTGGAGTTAGCCTGCCCCCAAACCTCTAAAGCTATGTCCTCCCCTCCTCCCTCTGTCTGTGTCCCAGGAGGGCAACTGGAGGAGAATGACTGGTAAACTCCAGACCAGCAACGTGACCAACAAGAATGACCCACGCTCCCTAAACTCCAGAGTCTTTATCGGCAACCTCAACACAACCATCGTCAAGAAGACCGACATAGAGGTCATCTTCGCCAAGTATGGCAAGATAGTGGGCTGCTCCGTGCACAAAGGTTACGCCTTCGTACAGTATTTGAACGAGAGGAACGCCCGGGCAGCTGTGGCGGGAGAGAACACTCGTGTCATCGCTGGACAGCCTCTTGGTGAGTCGACTTTGCTTTATCTCTCTTTAGTGAGGATTTTGCTTGAATTTTAGATGCCATTAGGGACTCATGAAGGGGCCAGTAAGATACAGTGTATACGTCACTTCACAAAAACTTTCCCCTTGAAATACAGAATGTTTCATTAAAGCCTGTTTTTTTTTTTGCTAGAGGAATGGATTGTCTCTCTCAGGAACACAAAATGCCTCGGGCATCTCTCAGACTTTTAGTTTAGAACCTCCCTGGGCTCCTAAATGCTGAAGTGTCTGTGTTTGTTGTCACGCTGTTTTGGAGAAAATCCCTGCTGAATCTGTTAACTGATCCACTACTGAATGTGAGCACAGTTTGATTTTAACATTTACCAGCCAGCAAAAGTATGTCAAAGTTCTTGATATATTCTACTTAGAGCAGCAGTTGCTAAATGGCATGGGATGCAGCTACAATTTGCTGCACAAGCATCGATTTTCTACTGTGCATGCACTTTGTAACTGGTTTGCTTTGTGGTTGTTGGCTGTGAAATGTTTTTTTATTCACGCAAGTTTTGTTCAGTCAGAATTAGTTTTGTCTGCGAGGAGCATCGTCTTGAGCTTTATCTTGTTAAAACATCTCTGTGAAGCCTGGGGATGAATTGAAAGATGCAGCAGAGCTCGTTCCTAGACACCACTGCTTTAAAACATGATTTTAAAATAATCACCAGCGTTTAATACTGCAGGCAGGCAACAGACCTTTTGATTAAAGTATTTGAAACGTGTTTGGTGTTTCAACGAGGGAACCTGGGGTCCAGAGTGTAGAGAGTGCATCACTGGCTGTCAGTATGTTACGCAGTTAAAAATATCAGCATGAGATGATCAAAGGGAGCAGTGCATGATGGAAGTTAAGAGTGGAACTGCTGGGATGGATTACTGTGTGAATGTGGAATATGTACAGAGTTGATGTTTGGCATTTAGGCTCTGACTTTGTCACTCGACACAGTGATACACCAAGCTCACCCAGCAGGGCGACATGTTTGGTATTTCACATAGGTTCCAGGGAGTAATGCCTTTATATCCTAGTAGCTCTGTTCCAGTCCATTCATTCCTATGGGAGCATCTTTAGTTTTTTTTGGTCCGGATTTTGCATTGAGTACTAACTTCCTGTGGAATTAGCAAATTGATAATTGATTGATGAATGTAATGGTAGCGTTGCTAGCTGTGTAGCATATAGAGCGCATGCAAAGTGGTTCATACCGTCTTTTAACAGAATGTTTCACAAAACTGGCGACACACCTGGCAGGCCAACCTCCTCACTTATTTGTCACCATGCTGTATTGATCCTGTTTTTGTCTCGATGAAAGCCTTTACACACTAGGGGGGCGAGGGCACGACGAATAAATGACCGAAAATACAAAATACTCGCCTGCAAATATTTTGCATTAAAACTATTCATAGCAGCAGTGATGCAAATTTGCGACAGTTGCAACACTTTTTAAATAAAAGGTTTGAATAGGTTCGCGCAGGCAGAGGCCAAAACTGGGATCCAATTGACCCAGAGCAGCGTCTGGCAGTCGGTCTGAGGTAAATTGTTTTGTAGCCAAAACTACAGTATGCTAGATAGTTACCTTTTAGTAAAATGCTCTGCATGAATTTGTCTCTGGCAAGCAGTTGACCTCAGTCCAAAAAAAATTACATCTCTTTTTTGCAGCGTAATATTAATGGTCTGTGTGAAAGTATAAACAACAGTTTGATAAAATATATTGACCAATAAATGAATCGGAAGAAAAAGACTCCCCCCCAGAGTGTAAAGGCCTTAATGCTCCAAGACTAGATGGTGAAAAACAGACAAAATTAACTTCTCCTATTTCTGCAGTGGCATTATTATCCATCCTTAAAGAGATACATTTCCTTGTGTTAAATAGCTGTAATTCCGTATACTATACCATGTACTTAGCTCCACCCTCTCGTGTCACTTCTGACTGCAAAAAAACAAGGTGGACTCGAGGGTTGAGGTGGAGATGCAGCAGACTTTAGTTGACAGAACTAGCTTGCAGGCTTTGCTTCATTATAATGTATTACTTAATAGTGTCTGTCTGATCTTAGGGAAGCCAGGCTGTTGGTTCTGCTGTGGTTTTGGTATGAAGATAGCGTCTTAGTGTCCTCTGGCTAGAAGATGATCTTGATAACCGCTCATATACTCTGCTACTCTACTATACAGTGTCTTCAGGGTGGATTTTTGTTAGGGTCGGTAGTAAAAGAAATAAACTTTTATACAAGATAATGAACACAACTGAAGCAAACAATCCCAGTTCAAGGGCATTACCCAGTGAAAACAATATTCCCCAGACTGTTAACTCCGGTGTTAATGAACATTAGCTGTAACTAATGTGCAGAATAAAAATGGAATATTTAAAGAAAGAAAATACGGAGCTCATTTGGAGGTTGTTGTGTCTCCTTCCGCATCAACAGGACACGTTATCGGTCCGCCTCTTCTTTCTAGACTGCATTTATCAACCTAAACATCAAACCAATAATCTGATTGGACTGTCCCGGCCTCCTCTAAAATCCATCAGGCTCTCTCAGACACCTATTCTTCATTTGCTTTCCTATTGTTAAGATGATGGCTGTTTATGAAGGCCTGTCTGTTTGGATAGATGCTTAATGTTACCTTTCCACACTTAAAAAGATGATTATCTGATCCGATATCACTGCAGCAATGGATAAAGGATGGTAAAGACAAAAATCAACCAAGAAATGATGAGCTCTCTTTGCCTGATTAATGGCGGCTAATGTGTTTGTGATTTTTAAGTCTTTCATTAGTTTCTTATTATGGATGTTGTAATCAACGAATACCGAGAAAAACATTATTAAAACCTAGTCGCAACCAGGACCATCGCCAGTCAGAGCCAAACCATCACTGAGCACTCTACCATATCCATAATAATAATAGGGTTAGTGATTTATTTCTTACAAATCATTTGAGTCTCTTCATGTGATTGCTTGTTTTTGGTTGAGGAAGCAGACATAATCAAAAGTATTTTCATTACTCCAGAGTTGACCTCGCGGCGAGGCAACCCTGCCCTCATTGTTATCGCTCAATCTACGAGTCGTGTGGCGGGAGTATGACTGGGAGATACATCCTTAATTGACAATTAAGGACACCCTCAGTCTCATCCTCTCAAGCTGATGCTTTTTATATTAGCATGGCGGAGGAATGAATCAGCCGCATAATGATTCGGAGTTGAGGGATGACCGCGCCAAGGATCCGTCTTCCGGTTGGAAAACGCTTCATTAAAGCGTTGTTACCTACGAGTTCATTGCACCACAGTTTCAGAGATCACATCATAGGTGAGCTAATAAGGAACTGTATTCAGATATGTTGGTGTTTGGCAGGGATGCACAATTAATCGAATATTAATCAGGATTTTGACTTCCCACAATTAAAAGAACATAATCGGCTGCGATACTGACGTCTAAAAATGTGTGCTCCGCTCATAGAAAACTGCATATCATTTCAAGCGCTTCCTAAACTAACAGCGAGCCACCAGAGTAGAAGAGTAATATACTTAATATTACTCGTTTTGGAACCTTATTTTAAGTTTTATTTTGATGCATAGATTTGTCAATTTGTAGGAATGTAGCCTAGCACAATTTGAAAGTGAAAGCAGTGCTCGGTTAATTTAATTTGGGGTCAAACGTTTTTTACACTGTGAATGGGAATAAACATAAGCCAGCATTGTCAGTCGTAAAGTTGCCGTTTATTGTAATAGTGGTCAATCAAAAGAAATAGAACTGGATGCAGTCAGTAGTAAACAATGATACAACAAACGAGTGAACACAACCGGGTCGTTAAGCAAATGAAAACAGGAAAGGGCTGCAGATGTCGCCGAAATCAATAAACAAATAAAACCAAACTGCTACGAACTATAACTTAAAATCACAGCTGACTAGCTGGCAAACAACAAGATATGAACAAGAAAGAAAACTCTATTTTTACTACTCTCACTGTCACCCATTTACCCAGTGTCTCTGACAACTGAAAATGCACAGCGGTACATATTCTAAAATAAAAACTAATCCCTGCTCAGTCCCAAACAATGAACAAGTGCCTCTATAACCACGAAGTGCTACTACCAAAACTAACAATATACAAAATACTCACTATCCAATCGAGTTAGTTATTCTAAGCACAATCAAACTGCACCGAAAACAGCACAGAGGTGGACTGATCAAGCAAAATCACAGCCACCCTGCTGTTGAGCTATGGGCTTTTTTTATAATACTTAAACTGTTTCTGCCCAGCCACGGGAGTGGTGGACAGCACCGATGACGTCACACGATCAGGGAGGGGGATGCGGACGCTGCAGGAACGCCGCACGATTACTGACATGGAAACCCCCAGTAAGGCGGACCACCCCTAACAGCATAGAGAAAAGATACTGGAGATCTACAACATGAAGTTAATCATGACAACATTGAAACTCACCAAAACCCGTAACAAAGGAGCAGTCTTATTTTATGCAAATATTTGTACATTAGCAGGAATGAAATCAAACTGAAGTGAAAAGCAGTGCTCAGTTTATTTGAATGTGAAAGTGCAATAAAAAATATTTTGTCCCTAACATCAATGAATAATCGTGATAAATAATCTTAATATTGATCAAGAAATAGTGATAATCATTTTGGCCATAACCGTGCAGCGCTAGTGTTTGGCTGCTGAGATCATCCACAGCCCACATGAGCAGAAGCAGAACATGCTGTTGTGGAGGCAGAGGAGTTTTCTGCTGGCAGTGGTCACTGGAAAAGAGGTCAGTGGAATAATCACATCATACTGCGACTGCACAGATCCAGAGACGCACTGGTGATGACTAATCTCTGCACTCAATGACACAAGTGTCAAGGGTCATAGCCTGCCGCCACCACAGAAGAAGATAAGACTGTCACTCGTATACGGATGAAAAACAGCTGATGAACGAATGCAAAAATTCTATTATAGCACAGCTGGCAGCGGCTTCCTCCCTCCCACCCCCACCGCTCTCAGGGAAAAAAGTGGATGCTCCATTACCCTATCAAATATGAATAGGAGTTCACAAGATCACATCTAGGATTGCGAGCACAGCAATCATTACTAAATAGCAGAGCATGCATTGCTATTCTGAATGGCGTAAGTGCAGTGTCTCTATGCGCAAATCAGAGTTACGAGCATGAAGAAATGTCTCTGAAAGCACTCCACATGAGCACAGATGTTGAGTATTCAGTCTTGCAGAGCAGACATGAGGAATGTTTTCTCTCTCTTTCTCCAAACCCAGACGGTGTCCCAATTAATAATATAAAGTATGTAAATCTGCATCGTTTTGGCAGTTTATATACAAGAAATGAAAACATTTAAATGGACAGTGTGTAACATTTAGGGGGATCTGTTAGCTTAAATTAAATATAATATTAATAGGTATATTTTCTTTAGTGTATAATCATTTGAAAATAAAATCATTGTGTTTTCGTTACCTTAGAATGCTAGACGTCGTTGTCAAAAGTAACATTATATAGAAAGTAAAGGTAAAAGTAGAAAATCATACACTTCTTAGGACAACTTGCATTCAAACGTGCACGTATTGTACGGAGACGCTAGTGCAGTAATGGCGACTTGTTTACTTAAGATACTTCCCCGGATTTGTGTATTTTTGTTGCCTATGTCTCTCTCCGTGGTGCTGAAACATTTAAACCCACGCTGTTTCCCACTTAAGGCTGTAAAGTATTTGAGTATGTGTATTATGCTGTTTAAGCCATTATTCTAAAATACCTCACTGGACTTAATATTAGACAAGCAGACATGTCTAATATAGTATATAAGTATGACTCACCACTAATCAAAATTAGTTTTAATGTTTTCTAACTTTAAGCAGCTCTTCAAAAATCAAGGAAATCTAGCATGAATTCTAACTTTGTTTTCATGTTGTTGCCAACTTGTCTCTCTCCATGGTGCTGAAACATCCAAACCCAGGCCAGGTTCCAGTTAACGCTATAAGGTTATGCACATACGTCTTAGGAGTTAGTATGCACCAAACTGGAATGATATCAGACACGCAGACATCAATCAAACAATTTTGGAGCTTGTTGTGCTCCTAGATTTAATACTTAAATTTAGTTTTCCGAGATGTGTCACCATTATCCAGTTATTAGTTTTAAATCTGTGTTTTCAGTCATTCTGACTGATTAGACCTCTGCTCAGGTGGGTGGAGCTCACAATAAAATCACTCAGCCGTCATGGGGTCAGCTGCTCTGTTGTGGCATGAGGCATGTTAAGTACAAATATCTCTACCTCTCACTAGTTGTTGTTGTGGTTGTGTGCTCCCATCCCTCTGGCTAAAAGCTGAGTGGGAGACATGGTGACATGATGATTGCTGGCATCCATGAACCTCAAATGCATGTGAGCAGTTTTCCTTCTTCACCCACTGAGATCTGTCTGCTTTATCTCTGTGGACTCAGTGGACTGCCATAGAGTCCAAAGAATGACAGATTGTTTTGCCCTCAGCCGTCCCAGCATGCACGAAACCACCATTTTACTGCTGAGTCTCCAGATCTACATGCATCCGACACACTGACAGTATAAAACCCATATGCTATGCTATAGTTACAATCAAACTCAGGTGTCTGAAAGTTTTCTGAGACTCTATGAAGAGTTGGTATCATAAGACGTATTCACATCAAATACTTTTGCATATCACTCTTGCCCTTTATCTGGTGAGATGAAGATCTCTCTTTCCTTGTTTTTCTCATCTACAGACGTGGTTGTTTCAACTGTGTCCTGATGTGGCACCGTGTGCTGGTGTGTGTCTGCCTGAAGGCAGCAGATGCGTGTGATTGGCAGCTGGTGATTGAAGCTCTGATGGAAAAGGACAATGAAATAATAACATCCCGTATTTTTCTAAGAGAGGCCATGTATGAAGATACAAGCTGCTGTGCAGCCGGCGAGCAGGCGAGAGAAGAGAGAGAGGTTAATAGCAGAGAGAGGGCGAAGTAACAACATCTCTGGAGAGTCCGTCTGGTAGCAACACACCTGATAATCTTCCCTCTGTTGACTCCTGTTTCGAGCAGCCTGACCCTAAGAGATTCCCTTCCACCTGGAAGTTTCATGGTGAAGGTCCGTCCCATTACAATATTAATGACCACAGTGAAGGATAATGTGTGATGGATCACCAATCATACTGCCTCCAAATGGCATTGGCAAGAGTTAGGCACATAAATAATAAAGTGATTTAGATGCAAAATCCATCCTAAGCGGATTACAAAGGCAGCGGCACTGCAATCAATCGTCATTTTGGGCCAACATGATGCATAACAAGGAGCATAGGACACAGAAAGTGAAGTATACCGGGGAGAAGGAGAGGACTGAGCAGGGACAGGTGGAGGGAGAGTGTGCAGGGTGTACTGCGATAAACAATCTTGGCAGTGTAAAAGTACACCTACTGGTGGCAGATTGTTGCCTTGATTGGTTGAATGTGTGGATCCATTTTGCTCCCTGATTTTGCATATTTTTTATTCTTTTTGATAACTGGCCAAATACAGTTGGTGCTGTGCCATTTTGGAATATATGCAGGCACTCCTACAGGCCTGCCTACAGAGGACTTTGATGGCATACATGTTTTCTATTCTCTCATAGGCCTTTTACACTGTGCGATTTTGAGCAGTCCCATTTGGGAGTTGACAATTGTGCGAGATATGTGGTAAACACTTTGGAAACAATGGTCTTAGATCATCGCTGTATTGTTTTCCCTCTGCTTGTGTAGAATGACACCATGTATGCTGGTTGTCTGCCATGTGTTTCTATTGTGTTTGTTCGATTTTCTACCCAGACTGAAAAAAAAACAATTTCCCTTTGGGATAATTAAGTTAATCAATCAAACCAACCCATCAGAATACGACGAGAAATAACCCAGAATACATTGGCGAGCGAGAGTAATGCTGACGCCAAAAGAAAGACCAAAATTCAGCATTTCGTGTTGCCCTACTTTTGCTGACCAAGATCAGCTTCACAATCTCCTCCATCTCTTTTTTTTTTGTTTCTGTACGATTCACTAGGCGATCCTCACATGATCTGACATGCCTCAACATTGATATGATGCAGTCTGACACAGATTGTGACCAAGACTTTGATAGACTCGTCTCACACAGTGTGACATACAATGAACTTGTAAGATTGTTGTTATCACACTGTAGCTGCCTTAAAATATGAATGATAAGTGCCTGGTAAGCTTAGCTTAGCACAAAGACTATTAACTAATTAATACACATGCTATGCTATGTGCTAGGCTTGACTGTGTTGAAAAGAAAACCTCATTTTGACACCTACGTCTGTTCAAAGCTACTGTAACATCCCCGTAAAGACACATTACATTGGTGTCACAATCTTCACAGACACATTATATTATATATAGTCACATCTTATAGCTAATGTAACATCAAGAGGAGTTAGCATTATGTCAGATCACCAATGTCAGTCAGGTTTGCTTCCTCCTTATTCCTGTGGTAACGGTTAAAGAGATTTGGGAAAAGGACAGAGAGGTTGGTTGCTGACATATTTTTAAGATGACATGAATTATTGTTAGCCAGAAAAAAATCAAGGCTAAAGTTCCTTTGTTTGTTTTATTTAAGGCTACATGCCCCCTAAGTAACTTTTGGTGTTATTTATTTGGGTATACACAACGTCTAACATCCCAACGGGAAAAGTCCAAGTCCTCGCTCTCGGCTTCTTGACTCTATATTGCCTGACGCCCAGAAACTATGTCATACGCACTGCAGCACGGCTAAACGGAGCTCATGTGAACCATAAAGACCCGAGGAAGAGCGCCGGGCTTTGAAGCTAATTTGACGTAGTGGCCAAACGGCGGTACTACAACTTCCGTGTCCATCACGTGATGGTATTGGGCCCAAAAAGACTTCATCTCATAGATTTACATTGGGAAAGAGACGTCTGTAAATCAGTAGATTTTTTTTTTTTTTTAGGTAAATCAACTTCCCAGTGTGAACACTTGAATATACCTTATTTAAATCATTAGGTCCTAAATGTTGTAAAATGCACTAATAGCCGAATCCAGAGTTATTTATCTTCCTCCGTTCATGTGAATGAACCCCAGACTGAGGACGAGAGGCAGAGTTAAAGGAAACGCTACTGCGCTTGCTCTATGGGCCCAATGGATTCAGAAGATCGCAGAATGATTTGAGTAATTTTGTACTTGCAAGTCAAGATTTTTTTGCTTCATTCACCACTGAGCAACTCTCAAAGGAATCCAGTATCGAGTTCTTTCTATACATCCATAGAACCGCACAGCTGGCGTCGCCATGTTTATCTTAGTAAAGCTTGTCCGACCTGACAACAGTCTTCTCTTCTGTGTAAGCAAGGGATTAACCACATTTCCCAATATTTCCCTATATTGCTTTGAGTCAGATTTTGGTGTTGGACCCCCAAGAATTAAAAGAGCAAAGGCTTTTCGCTTTTGACTCCCCGTTTTGTGTTCAGCTTCAAAGACATTCAGGAAAACGAAGGAAATATGTAACTCAAATAGACGAAGATGAGGCTGTAAAGTAAATTGCAACACTTCCTCACGAAACACACGCAACTCTTTAAATGCTCTGAATATCAGGGGCTTAACATTATAAGTGAATACCCGAGGGGGATTTTTTCTTTAATGTCTATCCAAACCAATCCTCCTGCATTTTCTCCACCTGGCTGCTGTAATTCTCTCTATCATTCACCATTAGTATTCACAGGCTCACATTCACTTTGAAATTTGCATAGATAATTCCAACTATGTCTACAATAACTGCACAGCTCAGTGACTTTATTTTGAGAGCCAGGTTCAGAGGCATGAACAGTCATGAGTGAGAGGCCTTATGGGTATTGCAGTATGCAACTAGATGGGCCAATTCTTCCTGATCCATCGGACTGAGCCTTGCCAAAGCTAACCCCATAAGGCCCCCTCTGTGTCTTTCATGTCCCTGTGTTTGCTTCTGAGGCTGTGAGAGTATTCAGTGTGTCTAAGCATGTGAGTGTGTGCTCGTATGTGGGGGTCTATGTGTGCTCGCAGATGGGAAATGTTAGAGAATTCATGTTTGTGCTTCACTCAGGAAAGTCGTTTTTTTAACCAGACTCTTCACACAAACTGTAATATCAATACATAATGTCTCCCTTTCTTTTCTCTTTGCTCTTTTATTCCCTCTCTTCCCTCCTTTCCATAACTCTCCGTGTCCTTGCGGGTGATTAGAATGCACCCTGCTTGTCCGTCTCCTCCCTCATTAATCACGCTCTGAGAGACGGGGCCGGACGTTGAATGCACAGTTGGCCTGACCCAGCACTCGACAAAAGCATCCATAACAGCAGGTACAGAGCAGCGCGCGGGCTCGCCGTCATACAATAACATCAGCGGTATAGCCAAGAAAGAAAGCCGAGGATTTATCCGAGCTGTAATGCATTCGGAATATAAGAACGTGTTTCTTTTGTGGAAACAATACTGAAGAAATTTAAAGATTGTCATTGTGCAGCTAATAGGCTTTAATAAAGCCACCCAGGAAACCAGGAAAGCACATTTCCCCGGCTGCCAGGATCTCTCATTGTCTCTCTGTCTGTCTCTTTCTCTCCCTCTCTCGCTTTCAAGCATACTGACAAATGCTTTAGTGGGTCATGAGCCACAGTGTGGACAAAGTGAGATGGATTACTGTGTGGATTTTGGCAGGGGAAACTGAAGCTAATTCTCTGATTAGAAACCTGGGTTCAGAAGGCAGAGAAACACTGAGCTGTGAATCAGAGTCGCAGCGCCGGGCTCAGTGGGCTCCGGAAAGCTGTGTGTGGGGTGCTTATGCTCATGTGTAGGATTAATTTATACAGTATGTGATATAGCATCATCATTAATATGAGCACAAATTTGTTAATTCAACATGCAAAGTTTCCTCGAGATGCCACAGAGCAACAGGACAGTTAAAATTGTAGAATATATAAGAAATCACATCACCTTACCTCTTATGCAAAGTCTAACACTACATAGCAATTCAAGTTTTTATTGTTTCTTATTTGTGAAAACATAGTTATGAATATTATATTCCATTTCTGCCAATATATCCCCCTAAATGCTACACACTGGCCCTTTAAATTCAGCTAAACACGGACAAAAAGCTATGGATTAAGAGTAATTAATGATGAATGATGTTCTCTGCGTCGTCGCATTACTGTACTCTGATTACACGGTAGCTCATGTACCTACATTGATTTTAATTTGAATTGTCTAATTCAATTAAAATGCCGCTACGTTAGAAGTTATTTCTGTCGGCATAAATTAATTAAAAACAGCAAATCTTATGTAATCTGGCACAGATGAAAGGCTGTAAATAAGAAACACAATCACTTGATACAAACGAGAGTGTTGGTGTTTTTGTAAGCAGAGCCACACAGTCTTGCATCACATTAAACAAAAAAAAAAAAGAAAGAAGATTGACAAGCCAATTGCAGACAAGCCGTTTTTTGAAAAGGGTAACACAAATGCACTTAAACCCTAATGTTGTGTTTTTGGAGATCCCTGGGCTGTATTTCAATGCTTTATGGTAATTTCTGTATTTTGTCACCTTCAGCAAAAGTGCAGTTTGTGGCAAAGAGTGGTTATTATTTCAGCACTTTTCTACATATTGGGTTTTAATAAGGTCAGAAGGAATGAAAAAATATCTGTGAACATGCAGCAGTGAGGTCTGTGAGAATATAATATATAAAGGTAGTAAAGTAAAGTGATTGCATCCCCTATCGCTGTAGCAGTGGTCAAGACAGGATGTGAAATATAACACGTATGTGAGTCAGTAAGTAGAGGACACATCCATCTTCATTCTTGTCTTCATATCTTCCATCTGACCGACCAGCCACCTCACAGTCTGAGGCTACATGTCTTTTCCTTCGTCTGGCCGAGGATCCCTGAAGCTCCTGTCCCCCATTCGTAGCAGTTAGTAAATAAAGTGATGGAAGCCCAGTCTGAGGTGAACAGTGGGGACAGTGAGAAATCGGATTAGCTCGGAGCCTAACAAGCATCCTGGCTGAGATGTGTTCATTAATAATACATCCAGAGAAAGAAAGAGAGGCACAGGCAGCAAGGGGAAGTCGACCACTGAAGAAGAACGGAGTTGGATAATTGTTCCCCCGCATAATGAGAGATTTACTACCGAGAGCTTTAGGTTCACATATAGGGCATGTTGATGCAGAGAGGACACCTAGAATGTGATCAGCCTATTGAATGAGCGTTATCAGCGGTTATTACATGGCTTTGTTGAATACTCAATTCTGATTGGTTAATCACAGCGTTCTGTTATTTCTTTATAGCAGTTTTTGTGTCAAAATATTGATTTCTTCAGTAAATAGCTGTGTAATAAGCAGGATAATGTACAGCTAGTGGGTCATTGTTGTGAAAGAATCTCCTTTAGGGCGATGAGTGACACGTCGAGGTTTCTTCCACAACAATCACCGGCTCGCTGTACATTATCCCTTACTTTATCACTGCTATTCGAATGCTTCAGAGGGGTCAACCTGCACCGCCTAGGTTATGAACGTGGAACTTAACGTTGTGAATTCAAACAAAAAAGCTTTAGGTTAGGTTTAGGAAAAGATCGTGGTTTGGATTCAAATAAGTACGTAAATTATGTAATAAAAGTACGGTAAAATAAGTCACTGACTTTTGGTGAAAGTCCTGTGTTTGTTTGACCAAACCACTCTTGATAATAACATCCGAAACAGTTGGGCCGGATGGGTTTGAATGAATGGACCATTGTTTGAATTTTGAGAAGTAAAACTTTACACCACCAGATGTGCATGTTTATGAGTAGACAACTTATTTGGAATCAGCACAAAGAGGCTTCACGCGTCCCAGCGATGTGTATCGAGAGTAATTGTGTCGGATTAGTGTTCTTACAGATGCTCTACTTGTACACGCTGAGAGATAATACATGAGTAGGAAAAGCCGTGTGTCAGTGCCAGGTGTGCGGTCTCGCTATGACAGAGACCACTGCAGTGCGACCTTTACAACGGAGCATCAGCTAAACAGACAGACCTTCATAACACAGACCCCCCAGAATGGAAAACCTGCCCTTTAACACTCCATAATAATTGATCCAGTCAGTCATGTCTGTCTCTTAATTCACGTCGTAATTGTCGATATGCACCTCAGGCTGGATGACAAAAGAGAAATCCAGGCGATAAAAGGTGACGTATTGTGTGAGTAATGGTTTGTGACTTGTGATTGCACATGCGGCGATAATTACCGCGACTCCGGAGGGTTTCTGAGGACCCCTGCTCACAGGGCTCTGCAGCGTAACCCCTCTGACTCTCAGCTTAGTGTGCGAATTAAGAATCACTGTGACAGACTCACAGGGGAGGTCTCCCCCACCGAATGAAGATGGACAGTATAAACAAAATAACATTAAAAACAGCCCACAACCTCGCCTGCAGCGATCCCATGCTCTCTCAAGTGTTTACTTCCCGTCTCACATTTCCTCATTTGACTCTGCATTTATTCTCCCTCCGTCTCCTCACTCTCTCTCACGCTACTTTGCTTCCTCGTTCCTTTGTCCTCTTACTCACAAGGCCTCTTCGCCAATTACGCCACAAAATCCGAAGGCTTGTGAATTCATCGCTTTCCCGTCGTCAGCGTGGATTACTGACTCACAGCTTGAGGACGGGGGGGGGCAGCCTTGGGCTCCACTGTCCACGGTAAAGGTCACGGCGAGCATTATGGCGGTTAACTACCTCAAGTTTATTGCAGTCAACACTTTGCATTAGCTGCAGCCAGGAGTAACCTCCCTGACACCATCCAGACGCAGTTTACAGACGGCCCATAACCATCCCAAGGTACTCTGAGCGCTGTTTAGAGCGTTGGTGCATGACAAAACTGGCCACTTGGCCTTCTCAGACCTCAAGCTACTGTGCTATTTTGGGGAGCGGAGGAGCAGCTACAAAGATTATTCCGCCACTAAGAGGGCACAGATTTTGCTCCTGACAAAAGCTCCACATGCAAATTTAATATACAGCGGTTACACAAAACATCTGTTACATTGCGCTGCTATTTTCGCAGCCCACACTTATCTCAAAACTCTTTTTCTCACACTCAGCTTCTTCTCCTTTTATCTGTCTTCCTTCCTTTGTGACTGGTATGGATTTAATTAGGGAAATCAGTAAGGCATAATGACTTCTACCTGAATTGACCTCTTTTATATAAAGAGTATTTTGCATATTCCGTGAAGATTAAAAACACTGCTCGCCTGGTGAAATCCTCTTTGGATAAGAGTTAAGTTGCCAGAGCCGAAAGAAGAGATACTCGACAGAAAGGTGCACCGAGCTGACAGGACGACCAAACGGCTATTGCAGCTGTTGAGGGGAGAAGAAGCATAACGCGCAGCTGTCTGCTCCGTGTCTCCAAGGAATAATTGACAAACGCAAGCTTTATACGCACGGGGAGGGGTTGTGTTCAGTAGATACCAGCTGGCTTGAAGTGCAGGCCTGACCTTGACAACTCCTTGTGGCTTGTTCACACATCCTTATTAGCCTGTAGCCTTGGTGGAGAAGTAAGACGTGGTAAACAAAAGGAGGAACATTAGTTGGTATATACAAGGTGGTTTCATACAGGATGTAATACATGAAAAATATATAAAGTCTAACTCAAAGCAGGATTCCTGTGCACTAATGTGATGTCTGCAGCAAGCGTCTTAGCTCTCAGGGTGCATAAGTGAACACACCTACATTAAGTGGGCTTTTGCCGCCCCCGGGACTCTGGGAGAGTGCTCGAGCTGTAAAAGTGTGTCACCTTTTTTTCCCTCCCCGTAGCCTACCTGTGTGACAGAATTATTAATGAGCTGTGTCTGTATTTATGCACCTCATCTAACAGGGGAAGATGGGCTGCCTTCATTACTTTGAGTTGTGGGAGCCGTCCTGTCAGATGAGATTTGAGAGCCTCGGCAAAGACAAGCGCTTGTTATAACAAAAGGGGAAATTCATCAAGTGTTCATTTGGTTTTGGAGATGACGGGTCACGGCGGTGTCGGTCTCGTCTCCTCATACATGGAGTACATGAAGATCATGGAGTCAGAAGTGTGTGTTTGTCTGTGTGTGTGTGTGTGTGTAAAACGGCCCTTTCTCACTGTATGGTCACTGAGCACCACACTGTGGTTCACAGCAGTTATTACCGCTTCTTACTGTCATAACCAATACAGAGTGCATTAAGTTGTAATCATGCCTCACAGATTTATGTAACAGCTTCTTTATAAAATGCCCTTTTTTATTAATTCCTTTCTAATTGTTTTTTTTAAATTGTCTTTTTGCTGTTGATAGGAAATGATCATGTCTCAATGTGTGACACATCTTAAAGAGGTTAACTCATCTTGCATGTCTATCCTGTCATTTGCAAAAGTTGATCAGATTTCGTGCACATAAAGTTTGTTGTGCAAACTGTGTGTACAATATATAGAGAGTTACAGAGATGTTTTTATGCATGTGTCTATGTTAATGACAAGAAATATTATTAGTACTGTTATTATATGTACTTTGATAGTTATTATCAATCATTACAGTAAATGAATTTCAGATTTATGACAGAATTACTTGTTTACAAAGAAATGATTGACACTTGTCAACAGCAACTTTTTGTGGCGTTTGGGGTCTCTGGAAAATAAAAATTAAAAGATCTGTCATTTGCAATTTTCACTAAAATGTATTTTAAAGCCTACTATGTCCAGTAGTATACATTGTTCAAATATTCATTCCTAAATATGAATAGAGAAAAACATTGTTGTGGTGTTTAATCAGAATCAGAATCAGAATCAGAATCAGAATCAGAATCAGAATTGTGTTTATTGCCAGGTGTAAGAGATTTACACAAGGAATTTGCTTTGGTGATGTTGGTGCAAGTCAAACAGTATAACAGTATAATAACAATAAAATAATATAGTTCGTCTCTTTTAATTGTTCCACAAAGCAGAAGAAAAACATTCGGCGATGCTGCTTTCATTCATTACGCTCCACGCCGCTAGAACAGCCTTCCAGAGGATCTGAGAAGAGCTGAAAATACAGATATTTTAATATATAATAGATATAAACATAAACTAAAAACCCATCTGTTTAGTCTGGCTTTCATGTAGTGCTTTACAATTTTAGTGGTTTTATTATTTATGCTATTTTATTCTCTATTTTACTCATTTTGTTTTATCAACATTTTACTACTTTGAGTAAAAGTTATGACATTTGTCAATTTATTCGCTTGTAAAGCACTTTTATTATATTATAATTTATATATTATATTGCTTATATTGCCATTGAATACTCAGTTGTTTCTGGTAAGGCCTTCTTTTATGGTTGGCGCTGCTGAAAATGGTCCACAGTGGAAATGTGTAGTTCAGAGAAACGTTACCCGGTACAACATGAAAAGCTGATTTTATTTATGCTTCGACATGAAGCCTCTGTGCTCCATTATTTTTCACGCTAAGATAAGATATTTTTCGATCATTAGCCTGTGTTTGCTGTGACTGAATTTTTGATAGGCCTGCTGTGCATAATGTGAAAAATCTGCAGCGTGACACACAAGAGAGAGGCGAGTGTGCTGTGTGGATTCTTTGCAGGGCTTACAGTAGTTGTTGCATGGTTGTGTGTGTGTGTGGCCTTATTGTTTACGATATTAGCCTTGGTGATGTGTGTGCAGTGTGTGTATATCCTAGTTGATTGCCTTGGCTTCCATCCATGAAATCTTGTAGGATATATTGTGTATTGAGTCTGTGTCAGACTTCAGCATAACACTGGAACACGAGGTAGAAGGGACTCACCGATTACCACCCAGTATTTCACACACTGTTAAGTTATTTTATGTGTGTGTGTGCTCTTGTACAGGCCTTATGTCTTTGTGAGGACCATGTTTTAGAGAGAGTGAGGACGTTTGAGAAGTTACAACAATATTGCAGCACTTCCTTAAAAGGCAGTTTGAGGCTTAAGACTTTTCATACAGCTGGAAATAAACATTTTCAAAGCTCATTACTGTCAGCAACAATCTGTGAAAATTATTTTTCTGTTTTGAAAAAAGAACAAAAAAAGGGTTTTCCTACAGAGCAATTTTGACTTTGCAAATATTTGCATAGTCTATTTGAAAACTGATGGATGGATGAACCATAGCTGATTGTCATCTCAACTGGAGCCTAGAGGTGTTGTCTCATTACAATCTCTGATAAGGGGACATCTTTGGGATGCTTTTGTACAACAGTGACCCCTTCAGGGGACCAGAGGAGATAATTGTTTATATCAGCTGCCGAAGGGACAGACAATTATTTCCATAATATACAGTAGGTGTGACGCTGATGTGGCCGAATGAATTGAGATCATGTAGACTTCATTATGTTAATTCTTGTGTATATTTCTTTTCTCTCTTTACCCCCCATGACATAGAAATATAACTGTAATCCTGCCTGTTGTTTGTGTTTTTATTTGCAAAAGTGTACTTGATAGAAACAACTCGAGCTGGTGTTTTAGTAGATTGATATACTTTTGATGCTTATATTATGAAAATGAATTATTTCCAATTGTGTTTGGTGTTATGCAGACTTTTCTGGTGTATACACAGAGAGAGAGAGAGAGAGAGATGGTGCCCATTCCAAATGTGCATTAAGATCAATGAAATGTAAAGTTTATGGTGCCAACAAGTTAACAAGTCTGTGGTGTTTGCTTCTGTTTCCTTGTCCAGATTTCACACTTTGCAGCCAAGAAGAGATTTTGTAAAATAGGTCTGTGATGTTAATAAAAAGTATAGAAACGTTGAAATAAGTGATAACAGCAGTGCCAACATTCAGTCCTCTGAACAGTGATAGATGTATAGATCATGTATGTATGACAATGTGTGTCTGAAGTGCACTTTGTCGCTTAAAACTAAAGCTACCATTTATCATCTTTGGTACATTAATCACTCCTTTCTTCTTTTCTAATGTCACTTTCCAACTCGTGGGAGAGAAATCACAGCCTTGTTAATCTCAGGTGCGGTAGGTAGAATAAAAAATGAAGTCTCTTTTCTTCTACAGTGCGGGCGCCGATGACTCAGTCATTT
>CAKALG010043409.1:26261-42374 GCA_916700815.1 Helicolenus hilgendorfi
GAATCAGAATCAGAATCAGAATCAGAATCAGAATTGTGTTTATTGCCAGGTGTAAGAGATTTACACAAGGAATTTGCTTTGGTGATGTTGGTGCAAGTCAAACAGTATAACAGTATAATAACAATAAAATAATATAGTTTGTCTCTTTTAGTTGTTCCACAAAGCAGAAGAAAAACATTCGGCGATGCTGCTTTCATTCATTACGCTCCAAGCCGCTGGAACAGCCTTCCAGAGGATCTGAGAAGAGCTGAAAATACTGATATGTTAATATATAATAGATATAAACGTAAACTAAAAACCTATCCGTTTAGTCTGGCTTTCATGTAGTGCTTTACAATTTTAGTGGTTTTATTATTTATGCTATTTATTTTACTCATTTTGTTTTATCAACATTTTACTACTTTGACAAATGTCATAATGATCAACAGTTACTCAATTTGTTTGTCAGTCGCTTGTAAAGCACTTTGATTATATTATAATGTATATATTGTATTGCTTATATTGCTATTGAATACTCAGTTGTTTCTGGTAAGGCCTTCTTTTATGGTTGGCGCTGCTGAAAATGGTCCACAGTACGAATGTTGTGTAGTTCAGAGAAACGTTACCCGGTACAACATGAAAAGCTGATTTTTTTTTTCTGCTTCGACATGAAGCCTCTGTGCTCCATTCTTTTTCAAGCTAAGATAAGATATTTTTCGATCATTAGCCTGTGTTTGCTGTGACTGAATTTTTGATAGGCCTGCTGTGCATAATGTGAAAAATCTGCAGCGTGACACACAAGTGTGCATGTGTGTCGGGTTAGAGAGAGAGAGAGGCGAGTGTGCTGTGTGGATTCTGTTGCAGAGCTTACAGTAGTTGTTGTTGCATGGTTGTGTATGAGTGGTCTTATTGTTTACGATATTAGCCTTGGTGATGTGTGTGCAGTGTGTGTATATCCTAGTTGATTGCCTTGGCTTCCATCCATGAAATCTTGTAGGATATATTGTGTATTGAGTCTGTGTCAGACTTCAGTATAACACTGGAACATCAGGTAGGAGGGACCACCGATTACCACCCAGTATTTCACACACTGTTAAGTTATTTTATGTGTGTGTGTGTGTGTGCTCTTGCACAAGCCTTATGTCTTTGTGAGGACGTTTGAGAAGTTACAACAATATTGCAGCACTTCCTTAAAAGGCAGTTTGAGGCTTAAGACTTTTCATGTTAAAGGTTAAGATTAAGCATTATAGTTAAAGTGAGATTATGTCTTTCTCTTACAAATGAAATGTTGAATGCATAAGCAGTACAGTTCATCGTTAATCTATTCAATACTCTCAGGGGTTTCGCTAATACAGCCAACAGGCGACAGTTCCGTAGTCTCACTTTAAGGTTAGAGTTAAGGGCTGGGGAACGCATTATGTTAGTATGGGTCCACAGATGTATACAGCTGGAAATAAACATTTTCAAAGCTCATTACTGTCAGCAACAATCTGTGAAAATGATTTTTCTGTTTTGAAAAAAGAACAAAAAAGTGTTTTCCTACAGAGCAATTTTGACTTTGCAAGTATTTGCATAGTCTATTTGAAAACTGATGGATGGATGAACCATAGCTGATTGTCATCTCAACTGGAGCCTAGAGGTGTTGTCTCATTAAAAGCTATCATAAGGGGACATCTTTGGGATGCTTTTGTACAACAGTGACCCCTTCAGGGGACCAGAGGAGATACTTGTTCATATCAGCTGCCGAAGGGACAGACAATTATTTCCATAATATACAGTAGGTGTGACGCTGACGTGGCCGAATGAATTGAGATCATGTAGACTTCATTATGTTAATTCTTGTGTATATTTCTTTTCTCTCTTTAACCCCCATGACATAGAAATATAACTGTAATCCTGCCTGTTGTTTGTGTTTTTATTTGCAAAAGTGTACTTGATAGAAACAACTCGAGCTGGTGTTTTAGTAGATTGATATACTTTTGATGCTTATATTATGAAAATGAACTATTTCCAATTGTGTTTGGTGTTATGCAGACTTTTCTGGTTTATACACACACAGAGAGAGAGAGATGGTGCCCATTTCAAATGTGCATTAAAATCAATGAAATGTAAAGTTTTAGGTGCCAACAAGTTAACAAGTCTGTGGTGTTTGCTTCTGTTTCCTCGTCCGGATTTCACGCACATCAAAAGAAGAGATTTTGTAAAATAGCGCTGTGATGTTAATAGAAAGTATAGAAACGTTGAAATAAGTGATAACAGCAGTGCCAACATTCAGTCCTCTGAACAGTGATAGATGTATAGATCATGTATGTAGGACAATGTGTGTCTGAAGTGCACTTTGTCGCTTAAAACTAAAGCTACCATTTATCATCTTTGGTGCATTAATCACTCCTTTCTTCTTTTCTAATGTCACTTTCCAACTCGTGGCAGAGAAATCACAGCCTTGTTAATCTCAGGTGCGGTAGGTAGAATAAAAAATGAAGTCTCTTTTCTTCTACAGTGCGGGCGCCGATGACTCAGTCATTTGTGGCTCCATTACATCCAGGAGACGTTATTGTCTGTGTATCGGGTTCCTCCTAACCGCCGAGGCACTCGCAGGGTCTGAGCTGAATTGGATTTGGCAGCCTTTAATGCCTGTATGAATAGCAATTGTGACTAGTTCAACATTTGAATAGTTCTTAATGTGATTCTTTGCACTCTGCCGACCCTGACAGATGGAGAGAGAGAGGGGAACAAAACAGAGAGAGTGAGAGGAGGAGGGATGAAGGAGGGGGAATAAGGTGAAGGAAGTAAACAGGAGGGAGGATAATACAGATTAGAGACTAAATAAGAAGGGGTCTTACTTGAAAGGATGTAGGCTGGATGAGCTGAACGTTAGAGGATGCCCAGCCTTTAGAAAATGATCCCTCAATTTAGTGAAAAAAGAAAGTCTTTACATGTGTATTTGCTTACTTGTTGGGGATTTTAGAAGCATAGAAGCGAGAGTTTCTGTCCAATAAAATGTGATTTCCACTAGAGCTGCAACAATTAATCGATTAGTTGTCGACTATTAAATTAATCGTCAACTATTTTGATAATCAATGAATCCGTTTGACTAAATTCTTAAGAAAAATTCTCTGATTGCAGCTTCTTAAATGTGAATATTTTCTGGTTTCTTTACTCCTCTATGACAGTAAACTGAATATATTTGAGTTGTGGACAAAACAAGACATTTGAGGACGTCATCTTGGGCTTTGGGAAACACTGATGGACATTTTTCACAATTTTCTGACATTTTATAGATCAAACAACTAATTGATTAATCAAGAAAACAATCAACAGATTAATCGATGATGAAAATAAACGTTAGTTGCAGCTGTAATTTTCACTATTTCAGAAAAATTACGCGAATATATATTGACAAAAATAGATAGCTGTCATTAAAATCAGCTTTGCTTCAGAAATTTGGTAACATTTTAAATATTTTTGAGATAATGATCAATAATGATTATTGGGTTTTTGTTTTTAATCACGGTAATTGAGTTTACATGTTTTTCCCATACATACTTGATCTTCTGTCAGTGCCTCCAGTTTTCCCCCAAAGTCCAAAAACTTCAATGTACCTATAGGTGTGAATGTGTTTGTTTTCTATCTGTATTTTATGCTCTTTAACAGCATGACAATATTTAATTTAAAACAGTATTTTAACACACATTTCGCATTTAACAAATTTTGCTCCTCCATATTGCGATTTTGATAAAAGTTTGATTAATTGTGCAGCCTTAGTTGTCTGCCTTTGGCCCAAGGCATGATGGGATAGACATCAGCTCCCATATGATCCTGAATACAATGGTAAACAAATGCATGAATGATCAGCATTTAGTCCTATAAAGAAAGCAATTTTAGATAAATCTAAATCCCCCTACAACAAAATTCACATTGTTCTGCTTCTGTGATTTCAGACAACAAAAGTCATGATGTAAAAACACAGATAATTATCCTTTTAAACTAAAAAATTAGAGCAAAACAAGAGGCGACAGATTTCTGACACTAATTACTTAAAGATGCAGTATCAAAGGGAGGTTTATTTAAATGTAGGGTTTAGTCAGCCGAACGGGAAAATGCACCCATGCATATACAATCACCAGGGCTGCTTTCATACACCATCACTACATCCGCCTCTCTGATGTTCAGCTTATAAAGAAAGTCTAAGCCAGCAATATAAATGTGAAATCTATTTTTAGTGTAGATGTTTTCTTTAAATGTCTCAGTTGGAAGCTGTCATGCTGTTTGTTCTCCACTAGAGAGAGCTAGTTTCCTTTCCCAGGTTTGGGTTGCAATCAACACTTGAACCACAGGGAAGCTCTTGTTGAAAACCTGTTCAGAGATTTCCTGCAGTTTTTGCTTTCAGAGGAGGTGCTCAGTAACTGGTAGCAACGTGTCTGTTCCTCCTTTATAGTGTTATTTTTAAAGAACAGTCCTCGGGGATTGTTGTTCTTCCTCCCAGTATAATGTTCCCTTTGAGCACACCGAGTAGTCGAGGGTAATCTGTATGCATAAACTCGGTGAAGTAAAGTGAGAAAGTCATAAAATGTAAACGAAAACAATGAAAACGAGGCACTAATGTGGCGCTGGGTTATGATATGGTGCATTAGAGATTATGTGGGCAGAGATTTCTTTGTGAATGCAGAGAATTTAAATGAACCGAATGTGCAGTTTCACCGCAGAAAAACAAACAAACTCTGAGCCTTGTCTGTGTTTTTTTCTTTATATTTTTTGACACCCCTGATCTGTCAAATTGGACCGAATCCAAAAAGGAACGAGTCGTTCAGCCTCTGTGAGCTTAGCAAAGAGAGGCGATTTGCTGTCACAGACTGCTAAGCAGTTGCAGCAGTTGATACGTTTGCAATTACTCAGTGCCAAAAGCAGCGGCCGTCTAATTAGCTAAGAGAGGCTGTAAGTCATAGGCCAATGAGATGTGATGGCTCGAGCAGATTTATATCCATCATGTGGAAAATCTTCCCCGTGGGCATCCTGCAGCATCGCTCCATCTCGGCTATAAATGAGGGTCATTTGTTAACAGGAAGTGTGTTCGTAGAGATTGTCTGAGGATGCCGAGGACTTTAGATCAGGTTGATGCATGGACTTCTCGTAGGAAGCTCTTTGTATCTTAAAAAGGGGGTAATGATGTGCTTAGTGCTTTAAAGACTTTCCCATAAACAGGGTATATTCTTCTTAAGGAAATCACCACGTCTAAGTTAACATCAGTTGGTAATGTCTCTTTAATACTGAGGAAAATTCAGCACCCGGGTTATGAATTGAAGTCAGTCTAACTGCAGTTAAGTAGCCCCGTGGTGAAGTATAGCAGGGGAAATAACAGTGGCTGCTTAAGAGAGGCGTTAAGATATACGAGCAGTGATGGATAGTCACTGTGGAAAAATGACAGCATTGTGGTCCTTTGGGAAGATGTGCAAGTTTTTACCCTTTCTCCCACATAAATATTGGGTATTTGGATAATGTAATACATGGAACGAAACTGAGATTTTAAAGGGCCAGTGTGTAGCATTTCGATGGCTATATTAGCAGAATATAATTTTCATAACTATGTTTTCATTAGTATATAATCACCTGAAACTAAGAATCGTGTTTTTGTTATCTTAGAATGAGCTTTCTGTTGCTCCTAAAGTCGTGTTATTATGGTAAGGTTGGCCTCTGAGCCGTGGTTTTTGCACCATGCAGCTCACGTCTTGGAAAAGAAGGAGTGAGCAGAGGGGCACTCAGTCGGTTGCAATCTGCAACCGCACAACAAGATGCCGCCAAATCCTACACACTGTACCTTTCAACTTGCAGTTAACAGATTTTTATTGATTTTCTTTGGCCATCAGGGGAAAGTGGAAACTTGCTGTGAACATTGGTATGTTATCAGCTTTTTTGTTAATAAGACACTTTTTTCTGGTCACTTGATGAATGTAAGTCCAATATCCACTCTCCTTTTTAACTCCGTTTTTGGTCTCCACCAAGTCCTGACGGAAGTATCTGGCTCTTTAGCTGCTAAAAGCTCCACTATGTTTAGCTGCTAGTCTCTAACTTTGTCAGTCATGCTGTTTGGTGCTGGGCAGGGGGTTTTTGAACATTTTCAATTAAAATAGCTGCCTGCTGTGGCTGAAAATGTTCTAGTAGGAGCCATAAATACAAGTCTGAATCTGAAAATGAGCATGATTTGTCCCCTTTAATACCAAACTGGTTTGAAAATCATTACACCAGCCCATCCCTAGCCATTTGATCCATTGTCGATTGGTTACAGCTGCTTTAATAGCCTCATGGAGATCACAGAAGTTTTGTTCAAGTCGATGTATCTGACAGCATCTGCCTTGCTTGCTTTAGATATTCAATATAACACTTGTGGTTAGTGGAAAAGGCAGCGCTTCTTTTCTCCGAACAGTCGTGATGTTTTTTCAGTTAGATGTGGAATATAAAAGTGCCGTTTTCATGTTGGAGAAAAAATAAATTTCCTCAAGGTTGCTAAACCCCGCGTTTAATTAAACAAAATCTACATAGTTCTGAAAATGTAAATGTAAACCACTTCTAATGAGGAGTCTAGTTTTTGCTCAGAGATTTATTCTGTCTGATGCTCATTAAAAGATTGCCTTGAGTCAGGTGGGAGTGTTAAACACAGCTGGCCTTGTGTAAAGTAGTTCATTAATTTCTCATTTTTGAGAGAAAGAAGTCGCAAAATGAAGCACAAAGAGTATTAATTATGAGGGATTCAAACGTCCTCACTTCCAGGTTGATGCTTCTTATTGCATTCTTGAGGCTGGTTGTATTAATCCATCATGGACAGCAGATGTCCCTGCTAGACTTTTAGATAAAGATTTGTTCTCATTGCTGGTTGCTGATGATTGTACACCTTCTTTTTGTTTCCCTCATCCAAAGAAATGTGTTTTAAATGTGATGAAAACAATGCTAAAAAGCCATTTTTACAACATTTGACTTTGACCTATTGCCTAGTGCATGAACCTGTAATCGTATCCGCTCTGTTGATTTATTTAGTTTTCACAAAATTCACTTTCTATGCTTTTTTTTTTAAGTTTCAAAGTAAAAGCATAAAGACGACCATTTGTCATTGTGGAGCATGTGAGAGCAGCAGCCGTTTCAGAGGAGAGCCGTATTGATTGAATTCCTGCTTTACTTCCATGCAGTTGTTTGTTTCCACCGCACAATTCATCTCAGGCCAAAAAGAAAGAAAAAAAAGTGTTGTTATTCAACCCACACAACAATAATGTAATATAGTGGAATAGATCGCAGAAAATCAACATCCCGGCCGCTTCCTTATCCTTGTCTCCGTAGCAACACAATCCCCTTTGCAAGTAAGATGAGATGCACCTTTTTCTGGAGTGTGCCCAGAGGTTCTTCAGGGAGAGGGATATTATTGTTATGCCACAGTCACTGTATGCACATATGGGGTAAGATAATAATCAGACAGTATTACGGTGGGGTGGCTCGCTGCCACCTCCCTCCTTGAAAGGATCTATCACCGCTTTATAGAGGGAACCACACAGGAAACCTTCAAGGTCACAGACAGTACTTGATTTCAGACTTTGGTCCTTTTTCAAACGTTGGATTGGCAGAAAATCTAAAGTAAAGTGTGTGTGTGTATGTGCTATGAATGAATCTGAATTAAATTATTCCCAGCATAAAATCTGAATACATTTGAAGCACTTTTGAAGAATAGTAAGTACCAGAAATACACTTGGATGACATTTGGTATTCATGCTTGCGATATGGATGGCAACATCAAGTCAGCCTGAAGTATCTCAACAACTATTGGATGTATTGACATGAAATTCAGATCAGACATTAATGTCCCCCTCATGATGAATAGTCATAACTTTGGTGATCTTCCGACTTCATTGAGCGCCATCATCAGGTCAAAATCTTTGACCAAATACCTGTAAAACTAATGACATTCCCATCAGCCTCAGCTCGGCCGACAATCCCGACCAATATAACTGTCTTTACGAGGCTGTAGCGGGCTCGGTTTTAAAGCTGGAGTTAAGATATTGGCATCATATGACTCTAGAGGACTAAGGAATCCATTGGTACCAACCATGTCATGCTAACTTATCGGGAAGGAGATAAATAATGCTTCAAAGTTAGGCAACATTTTGACGGGGAAAAACTGGAACGGCCATTTTCAAAGGGGTCCCCTTGACCTCTGACCTCAAGATATGTGAATGAAAATGGGTTCTATGGGTACCCACGAGTCTCCCCTTTACAGACATGCCCACTTTATGATAATCACATGCAGTTTGGGGTCAAGTCATAGTCAAGTCAGCACACTGACACACACACTGTTGTTGCCTGTTGGGCTGCGGTTCGCCATGTTATAATAGCATATTTGTTATGCTAAATGCAGTACCTGTGAGGGTTTCTGGACAATATTTGTCATTGTTTTGTGTTGTTAATTGATTTACCAATAATAACTATGTACATATATTTGCATTGAACAGCATATTTGCCCACTCCCATGTTGATAAGAGTATTCAATATTTGACAAATCTCCCTTTAAGATACATTTTGAACAGATACAAAAATGTGCGATTAATTGTGATTAAATATTTTAATCAATTGATGACAATTTATATAATATTTAAATATAGGCTATGCCTATTTTTTACACATACTTGTGTACATAACTGTCTTGTCTATTCTTGATAGCACTACTTCTATTATAATGCTCTAAGATAGAAGAGAGAAATTATAAGGCACCTAACAAAAACACAATGTTTATTACATATTTATGACTAGAGCAACTTGGTCTGCATCTCAAATTAATCTTCAGGTTGCCAGCTTTCAGATGATGTACACCACTTCTATGTGACATCTACTGTTGACATGTTATCCGCCCCTATAAAGACCCCTGTCCCTACTAAAATACCACTTAGATAATCAGCTCAGAAATATTTAGCTTGTAAATGTTGATTTATGACTTTAAAATATGGTCAAAATAACAAATAAATGAATCCTAAGAGGAAGAACTCCAGAATCCAAATAGATTTTTCTAAAGCAATATCTATATTAGGGGTAAATGTGGTCATAATTAATCCTGATAGAGTACTCTGCAGTTGTTTTGCAAAATCATGGCTATTTTTTCCTTAATTTTCTATTATTTGCGTCCTATTTTTGTTGATATGTGATCACCACTCCACTGCTGTGTGTTAGAGATGCTGTATAGTCCAGTCCACCCCTCCCCAGTCTCTGAGTAATGGTATGACCCATCCTCTGCTGGAGCAGCAGCTCAGTCTGAAGGGCTAATTTATCTCTGCTGCTCACAAAGTATCAGAGCACCGCTGAAGACTCTGTAGCACCTGAACCTGAACCTGAACCAGGACCTGGACGAGAGCAAAGCTGGACCCTTATTATACCATGACCATGTACAAGGGGAAGCGTCGCAACCACCGATGTAAGTTTGCACAGCATCATTATAGGGAATGATGATAATGATAATAATGCTGATGATGCTCGATACAAGTTGCAAATATTGATTCATTCAAGATGCATTTTATTCCCTTTAATCTGGGCTGCAGGCCTGTTTAAGTTGCATGCAAAGTTACATGTAAAAACCACCCCTATCTGTTGTCTTGTCTGTAATACAATATTATTTTAATCTTGCAAAGTGACCTGCTGCACACTGTTTGCATGCATGAAGCTATATTAGTTTGTAAAAGGCATCCTTTGTAGCTGCTCTCTTGTCTGTTGTGTGATATATATTCATTCTGCTGCAAGTTTGCATACATTATCACGAGATGTGTCGACTCATCGAGGTTATGAGGTCGCTATTAATAATGAAAACAGTCAGTTTTAGGTTCAGTTCAGTTATAATACATAATCTTATAATTAGAAATGTTAATTACAATAGACAGGGATTGTGCTCCAAAGTGATGGTTCATGTGCAACTTGACCTGCTTTAACTGTACACACACATATTCTTCTTTAGTGAATACACACAGTTTATTATCCATTAATGAGTCCTCTCATATGGTGTGAAGGTAAATGTTTGCAGGGCTGGCTCTAGCCCTTTTGGTGCCAGAGGTGAAATTTGGATTTGGAGCCCCTCCTAGCCCCGTAAACCACAACACACATCAGACATCACAATGGTTTTAAAACAAAAATTATGGTTTTTATTTTCATAAATCACTGTATTTATTATAATATAAATAAACACTTGGTGCCTGATATTGTTGGCTTAAACGCGCTTAGTCAATTTCACTGCAATTTACGCCTTTATTAACAAATAAGAACGGCCGTGCAGATGAAAAAGTGTGAGAAAGAGAGTTGCAGGGGTGGAAAGTGTATTTATTTATTTGTTCTTTGTTACCTCAATGCAGAAAATGTGGAAGGGCACCCATTGACATTTTTTTTTATTATTATTATTTTTATTTTAGAGGGCGACCATTGCCCCCCAGAAGGTGGCGCCATAGGCGACCGCCTATATGGCCTCTATGCCTTAAGCCGACCCTGAATGTTTATGCTGATGTACAGTATGAAGTCTAAATAAACCCATGGAGCAATGATGGTCCTGAAAGCACCACGAGTGGGATAAAAAGTAGTCCATTTATTAGTTGACGAAAGATTAATAAGCGAATCGTCAACTTTTAGTTTTTTTTCAGGTAAAAAATGTCGATCATCACCCAGTTGAAGCTTCTCAATTGTGAGTTTTCACAGAAGAGAATTTATGGATTGTGAGTCAGACATAACAAGCACTTTGAAGATGTCACCTTGCCTGCAACCAACAATTGTTGTCATTGGCGATAAATCTGTTGATTATTTTCTCAATTATTTATTTGGTTTATAAAATGTCAGAAAATGGTGAAAAATGTGAATCAGTGTTTTTCCCAAAGCTTAAGATGACGTCCTCAAATGTCTTGTTTTGTCCACAACTCAAGGATATTCAGTTTACTGTCACAGAGGAGTAAAGAAACCAGAAAACATTCACATTTAACAAGCTGGAATCAGAGGATTTGGAATTGATTAATTGGTTACAGCTCTACACCGTGGTCTTATGACAATTTGTGACTGTGAAAAATTGTGATTTTTCAATATTTTCTGACATTTTATGGACCAAATGATGATATGATTAATCAATGAATCAAGTAAATAACCCGACAGATGAATTGATAATGAAAAACATTGTTAGATGCAGCCCTATAACTGTATAATAGGGATGGTGTCATACAGCCTGGAGAATCCTATCTAATGCAAACCTGTTGTGCATGCTCTGATAAGCTCTGATAATTAAAGCATATGGATATTGTTGTTCATTAATTACCAGTTGGCACAATAATCCACAAGTGCACACACTGTACAGTCAGGTAAACCTTGCTGTAGAATAGAGCAGCAACGATTAATCGATGAGTTGTTAACTATTAAATTAATCGCCAACTATTTTGATAATCGATTAATCAGTTTGAGTAATTTTGTAAGAAAAAAAAGTCTAAATTCTCTGATTCCAGCGTCTTAAATGTGAATATTTTCTGGTTTCTTTCCTCCTCTATGACAGTAAACTGAATATCTTTGAGTTGTGGACAAAACAAGACATTTGAGGATGTTATCTCGGGCTTTGGGAAACACTGACCGCCATTTTATAGATCAAACAACTAATCGATTAATTGAGAAAAAAAATCAACAGATTCATCGACAATGAAAATAATCATTATTTGCAGCCCTACTGTAGAGTGGGATTGAGGTTTTGGAGAGCTGGTTTGTGGTCTAGGACTTGATTTTCTTCTCCTCTGTGCAGTGCATATAGGCCAAAAAATAGGCCGCAATGCATAACTTTCTGGATGCACAGCTTGTTATATAGACGAGGTGGGAGGAAACCCAAATGTGGACGCCAAGCGCAGAAGAGTCAGTGTCGAAGGTGTGAGTGACATCTAACTGTGAAGAGGTTTGCGTGGGTGTGACTTCTCTCTTATTTTGAAATGTGCTGCTTAGATGATGAAAAATGCAACACATGAAAAGCACTTTACAAATAGTGGTTGCTTCTTAATTAGGAAGTAATCATCTGGTATGTTGTAATGAATGTGCTGTGTAGAACCCATCTCTGTTCAGTTAATATTAGGGCTGTCAATCAACTAAAATATTTAATCACAATTAATTGCAAATTAATTGCACATTTTTTATCTATTCAAAATGTACCTTAGAGGGACATTTGTCAAGTATTTAATATCTTATCAACATGGGAGTGGGCAAATATGCTGCTTTATGCAAATGTGTATATATTTATTATTGTAAATCAATTAGCAACACAAAACAATGACAAATATTATCCACAAACCCTCACAGGTACTGCATTTAGTATGAAAAATATGCTCAAATCATAACATGGCAACAACAGCTGTCAGCGTGTCAGTGTGCTGACTTGACTATGACTTGCCTGCATGTGATTATCATAAAGTGGGCATGTCTGTAAAGGGGAGACTCGTGGGTACCCATAGAACCCATTTTCATACACATATCTTGAGGTCAGAGGTCAAGGGACCCCTTTGAAAATGGCCATGACAGTTTTTCCTCCCCAAAATTTAGCGTAAGTTTGGAGCGCTATTTAACCTCCCTCTTGACAAGCTAGTATGACATGGTTGGTACCAATGGATTCATTAGGTTTCATATGATACCAGTATCTTGACTCTAGCTTTAAATCTGAGTCCGCTACAACCCTAAAAATCTCAAGTTGCGTTTAATGCGTTGAAGAAATTAGTGGGTGAACACGGTATTATCATGTTAACTTTGACAGCACTAGTTAATACCCATCGGCATCTTTTGTGCCGCTTGCTTTGCTCTTAATCAGAAGGTGAACTCTGAGCAGGTTTATGGTGTCGCCTATTGTGATTAATTTAGTTCGGAAAAGAGAGCCTCTTTTCTTGTGAGCATGAGCTCGGGTGTTTGACTTGAAGTCCATAAATATTTAAGATTCTGCAGCTCAGGAATCGTTGTAGATCAAATGGGGTTCCAGCCGTCTGCTCCGCTGGGATTTGTTCAGTATGTTTTCCATCCGTCTGTGTACAGTACGCGATTTCATCTTCGAGCATAGGACGACTTTGATGCCTGATGCGTGCAAATGAAAATTGATCATACAAAGAAACTTCCTTCTCGACACGCGGCTCTTTAGACTCGCCGCTTTTTTTTTTTTTTTCTAAATCTGGGCCTTTTTGTTTCAGTTGCAATTTGTGTGGTGATGGAAGGCTGCAGCGCATGACAAATGAATGTGTGTCTCTCTGTGCTGCAGATGTTCGGTTGTGGCTGTTTGTGTGCTGCTGATGGTAGAAGGAGACGGGGTGGGGGGGGCACAAGGGGCAGGCTGTTACATCTTCTGTCAGATGTCCTCCATGTATCTCAAGCCATGTGTCAAGGGCGGTCGTGCTTTTATGTGTGTGAGAGTGTTTTTTCTGCCTTCCAGACTAGTAGACTTCTTTTCAGCTTAGCTCCATTTTGCCCTAAATTTCAGTTTGCGTGTCCATGGGAAGGAATACAAATCATGCGCAACACAATCCTTGGTGGAGCTGTTGGGAGTCTCTGCTTCTCTTGAATAAATCACAAGCAATTACAGAATATAATCCGTTCCAGATACTTATAGTTGATGCAGTCGCTACAGTTTCACCAGCTGTGGTTGCATGTTTCTTTTTTTGTGTGTGTGACCTGGACAAGCAACCACATCACACTCCACTCTGTCCTGGAAAATGTGATTTTATCTGTCAGAAAGGACCTAATGAGACTCCTCGATCGATGCTCGATGATGAAATAATGTGACAGAGTTGTCACAAGATGTCGCTCCCCAGAGTCCTCGTCTCTCTCCCACCAGCAGCAGCTCCACGGTTTGGACCGTCGCCAGGAGAAGCGCCAATCAGTGTGACATAAAGACAAGCATTCAACCACACACACACACACACACACACACACGTACGAGCGCTGATGCACGGAGGAAAAACACCAGCACTCGCAAGCAAATGACACCTTATTATCCATATTCCTGTGCGCAATGAGCTTTTGGGGGAAAAACAAGTCGCAAAATGGCAGATTTTTTGTTTTTGTCTTATCGCGAAGAAGCAGAATATTTTACAGCAACAGGCTCTGGTGAATGGCGTGTATTAATATTGGATCTAGTGCACCGTCGACAGATACGACTGCAGCCGTGTAGCAGTTTGAGGGCGGTGGAATTAAGGTCTGTCAAGTGTCACAGCAAGCACACTGAAATAATTAGAGAAGTTGTAACATCTCACTCCGTCTCGTGTCTCGGTCTCACTATCTCATGCACACCTTCTGTACGCGGGGACGTGTGACATGGCATCTGAAAGGCGAGCACACAATTGCATCACTTTTTATAGGCCGGCAGTACGCCTGTCAAATTTCTCTCAATCAGTAATTCTCTTTATGTCCTGGTTTAAATGAAATATAAATGTCTTAAGCAGCATGATGTCTGAACAGCTCAGAGATTTTGTAGATTCATCGCTAAAGAGGCATAAAGGGCCCTATTTTTATTAGTGTGGAAAGTCAATGCTGATAACCTGATTATTAGGCTTTTACACACTGGCAGCGTTTTTTTCCACGTGATTAATTCGCACGAAAATATAGTTTTTACAATCACACAGAATGCAAATATTACGCACCGAAAAAGCGAACTTTTTTGCCAGAACGAGGTTGATTTTCTGAGCTTCCGCACCGCAAATAAAGGCATCAAGCAATCACGATGTGCAGATCTGGTTGAGTTGCGCCTAATGTATATTTATGAAACAACAACACGGACGCTCTGGAGTCTGAACCGAGATGGCAAACTTTATTACCCCTTTCAAATTTGACAAAGGCAGTTCAGATCAGATCCACTCCTTCCATTCTTACTTTTCACAATAAAAGCCCTAAACATATAATATTCGCTGGTGAGTATTTAGCATTTTTCGTGTCATTTATTTGTCACGCCCCCGGTGCGTAAAGGCCTTTAGGGGTGTAAATCAGAAGTTTCATCACAACACAATGTCTCATCGATTCTTTGGACGATATGGTATTTGCCGATATCACAAAGTCTGTCACGATACGATTGTGATCCAATTCAGGGGCCTGCGATCGATATTAGACAATATCACATCCCTATTTAGCACACTCTTTTACATTTATATAAATTCACAAGAAGCAACTATTATATGATTTGACAATATTATTGTCTGGCTCTGTAGGAAGGAGGTGCTCTTGACACAGACGTGCCATGGGAATTTCAAAATAAAGGCGCATCTTAAAGGGTAACTTTTTCAACCTGGACCTTATTTTCCCATTGTAAGTGAGTAATGGGGACAAAAATTGGGGAAATTGGTCCAGTATTGAGGAATAACGCTGCAACCGGCAGCTGCGAAACAAACTGCGAGGGCAAGTGAGCAGGGTCAATGTAATGTTACGTTGTAATGTTAAAAGTGTTTGATTTTGCCACTGACAGGCTCAGATTGTTATTATAAGTGTCTGACAGCATTATGGAAAGGAGACTACATAGTAATAAAACCTTTTTTTTACCTTTCTCTTGATCTGGTCTGTTTGTTATTGTGTCCGAGTCCTGCTCAAGGACAAGTCTCATGTAAAATCTGAGTATCCGTATACTCTGAATCAAATAAATACAAGCGGCTATCGAATTCAAAGACCTCAGCCACATTGTGGAAATCATCTAAATATTCAGCCATGCCATTGAAACATCTTTTAGATAAGCTACTCTTTCTGTACTCAAACACAACAAACGTGTATCCACTATGGATGTATTCCACTATTCCACTGTTGTCTTTCGGCAACACGTCGCCCCGCCAGATTTCACAACGATGTAATGTTGTCAGACACTTAAAATAACAATCAGAGCCTGTCACAGCAAAAACAAGCACTTTTAGTGGATGTAAATGACGCTGCCAGCTTTCCCCCCAATAGCTCTCGCTCAATACTGGACCAATTTCAAAAACTGTTGTTCCTGTTACTCACTTGGACACAAAGACATGGGAGAATGAAAATGAGGTCCAGGTTGAAAAATGCCAAAGTTACCCTTCAAAGATGATGAGATGTATCAATGTTTTCACTTTGCATTGGCAGTATTGGATTGTAGATCATTTAATTGATCCAGATCAATGTGTCGTT
>CAKALG010043410.1:0-18854 GCA_916700815.1 Helicolenus hilgendorfi
CTCGGCATCGGGAACGGAGGTGGAGTAGGTGCATGGGAGCTCATCGTGTGTGGGCGTTGGGTAAATGAGTTTGGTCGTAACGCAGGGTGTACATTTGGGGCCTCCGGGGCCTCCTCCTGCTCCACTGTGGTAAAGAGGGGCCAAAGTCTCCTAGAACCGCAGAAACAAAGACAGGCACATTGTAAGTAACTGTTATTTAGTGCATGAATAGTAAGAAATATGTGATTTCCCAAACCCTACACCATGTAGTAATAGACATAAGAGGTGTATTTGTTCCTAATTGTTTCATTTGATCATATATTTAATAAACAATCTAACAAGTAGGTGTGAGTACATGCATGTATTTCCATGGCTTTTTAACTGAAATTCCACTTTACCTGTTGTATCCTAGTCCTCTTCAGATTCTGGACACAGGATCGCAGATTTACTAGACAAAGAAACAACTTATTGTACCTTAATATTGAATAAAATGCCAAAGCAGAAATCTTAATGATTTCTGGTGAAGATGTTCTGCAAGGAGGCTGGTGAAAACAGCAAGTAAAATCAAAAGAAAGTATTTAGTTTTTCTGTACTACGATGTGTTCTTAGTGTGATCAGACGTAATAGTAGTCACTTTTGTGCAACGTGCGAGTAAATGTATGTCTGTTTTGAATCAATGTCTACCATGTATGACACCTTTTAAAATCATAAACTTTTGAAAAAGAGCAATAATGAAACATCATAGCTAGAGGAGAACTTCAAGATTAACATGTAACCTACCAGAGAGTAATTTCAGTTTGTCCTTGTAGCAGAAGAGAAGCAAGATGAGGAGACACAGAACAGTGATGACTGACAGCACTGACACTATAACCCAGGAGGATGCTGCACCTGCAAGAAAGAGGAGTTCTTACAGAGAGCTTGCTTTTCTACTTTACATCTGTCAGCCATAAACGTCTGCAAAAGTTACAATAACTCATAAATATATGTCAAAAATACAACTAAATCAGACACCTTTTCTATTATTTTCTACATGTACTGTGACATTTAAACTACTGCAGCAGAAATAATATTTCCCTATATCTTTATTGTATCTTTATTGTTTGAGGTTAAATATGCATTAAAGGTCCCATATTGTAAAAAGTGAGATTTTCATGTATTTTATATTATAAAGCAGGTTTAAGTGCTTTATAAATACTGTTAAACTATCAAAACGCTCAATATACAGAGAAACACACACAGCCCGTATTCAGAAATTGTGGGTTTGAAACAAGCCGTTAGGATTTTTGTCCATTTGTGATGTCACAAATATACAATATTAAGACAATTTCACAGTTTTAAACATAAACATTCTAAATGTGTCCCGGTTTATTTCCTGCTGCAGTGTATGTGAATAACATCAGCTGACAGGAAGTAAACATGGACCACACTGTTGCCTATTCTGTTGAAATGCACTAAAATGGAACGTTTCAGGCAGAGGGTGACTACAGGTATATTTAGACAGACAGTATGAGGAACATAATGTGTTGTTTGACCATTACAGCCTGTAAACATGTTCTAGTAGAAACCCAAAATACAAGTAAGTACCTGAAAATGGGCACGATATGTCCCCTTTAAATTGCCGCTGTCTGCTGTGAATGTGTCCATGTCTTACCTGGTTTACCAGAGAAAGGTGGTCCACACACCGCATCAGCCTGAGCGCTGCCTGGCTGTGTTTCACTCTTACCCTCGGCCTTACAACTAGAAGAGAGGGTGAAATCACAAAAAACACACAGTGAGGAGGAATATTTGTACAACTGGAAATACTTGTTTTTTTTTTCTTTCCCTCTACATTTTACAAGCCAACCTGCCAGCCTTTACAGTTGGATCTGCAATGATGAAGGACAGAAGGAGAAACAGATGGAGAGAAAAACAAAATTCTCCCTCCCTCTTTCCATCGTCATCATCATCACTACAGATCCGGCCGGTAGTGGAAGCTGGTATCTGGTCCAGGGTTCCAGGGGAAGTGGTGTGAGTGTTACTCATAACAGCTGGCTCGTGGTGAGGCGGACGACAACCACCCAATTGCATTTTCCCTTCATGGCACCCAAAGATTCCAGGCTAAAAACTCTATGTGTGTGTGTGTGTGTGTGCATATCTACACTTACTTGGTCCATTGTTTGCATTGTTCGGCGCTGTTGTCGGCAGAGAAGAAGCCTTTCTTACATTCAACACATGTCTTCCTTCCATTAGTAGACTCTGGAATTAATAACAAACATTGTAGTATATCTCCAAGTGACACTCCGCTGTAATCGTGTTTTGCGTTCGTGTGTCTCACCGAGGTCAACCTCGAGTCCAAATCCAGCGCCGCAGGTGGGTATCATCTCACAGTACTCACAGTTGATGGGGTAGCATTGGCGGCCGGAAGAACAGCGGCACAGCTCCTCCGCCACTGGGTTCTGAGGTTGCACCATAAACCCCTTAGCTGGCGGTCAAAGAGGAGACTATTTCAGTGCAAAGGAATGATCTCATCTGTTGCATCTAAAACTCTACGCCGCGGGCTGATCTGTCGGTGAGTTTGGAATCGGAACTTTCCTGGAGTTCACTTCATCAAAATAATATACAGGGACATTTTTTGTGGTACAATACAATAATGAAATATGTAATTAAACCCTTAATCTTAACTTTTGTTGAGAATTTATGAGAGGCCTATCTATGAGACATTGCGTTCTCTAGTAAAAGTAAACAGGCATTGACAAAATATTCGGAAACAATAATCTCATAATTAAACATTTTTATAGTTAAAAAAAAAACCTTTTTAATGTTTTTTTCAGGATTTTGAAATCCAAGCTGTAGATACTGACCTGGGTCACAGAACTTCTGCCGAAGACAGCGCGTCTTTTCAGTCCAGCCGGGCTGGTATTCATCACGATCACACGTAGTACATGCAGTCTGTTGGGAATCAGTGCAGTCTAATAACACACGCAAGCCTAACCAAAAAAAAAAGAAATTAAAGAGATAGAAGGAGGAAGAAAGACAGATGGAGTTAACAACCCATACATAATCACAGTAACCACTAAAAACCTGATGGAAGAAGACAAAAGTAGAAGGAAATTGACAAAATTAGAGCCCTTTTTCCTATAAGTGGCTACTTCTAGTGGATGATATGTCAACGCAAATTGTGTGTGGTTGTGAAAACACATGTGCACGTCAGAGCCATTTTAAGCCAAAATGTTCCATTTTTAAAAACGGTTCCTCTTTTCATTTAGGATCTTTGTGAATGGAAATCTATTTTTATGTTATGCTGCTTCCGTATTGATATACGATATGCTCTCTCTACTTTCTTGTGTTTTACTTTGATCCCTGTGTGTATGTGTGTGTGAGAGTGCGTGTGTGTATGTGTGTGTGAGAGTGTGCTATTACCTGGTTCACACCTCTTGCAGCATCTGGAGCCTCTTAAATAATGTGTTTCATTACATTGGAGAGATTTGGAGACAGCATTCTAAAAAAAACATATCAAGACATAAAATGAGTTGTCTGTTATTTTCTGCAAGTTTAGCTTTTTGTGTGACAAGAAACAAAGCAGTCTTATACCCATTAACAACACATATTTAGAGAAAATGTGTCAAAAACAAATTTACATGAGAATTATCATTCTATCTAAAGATGACCAAATGATATTGTGATTTGCTTGATCAAAAAACATTGATTTTTCCATCAGTACTTTTTTTCCTCACGCTTTTCTATTGCAATCCGTCTCCGTCAGTTCATCATTCAAAATCCACACGTGATATTTCGAGATGGCGGTGAGTAATGAGAGGAAGAGGATGGTTAAAATATTTCCAAGACATGCCCAGGAATTCTTTCCACACTCTCAGAAGCACCTGACCACAGCGCTGCACACCCTCCAAACCAGCAAACCAAATCCCAATAGCAACCAGTTTCACAAGGAGAACCAACTGGGACTAAATGCAACCAACTCCAGTTGGCTTGGAATTAATAAACAAATTGGCTGCAGATATTCTCCTGATCCCCGCTGTTAAAAGAAAATCACCATGTTTTTTGGCAGGATTGGTCAAATTGCCCGTTAAGTAAATGGTGAGAATAAAAACAAATCTTGAGGCAGCTGTTAAGCCTCCGGCTTTCATCCAACAGTGTAAGATATAGCATTAACTTGGAGTAGAGCTCCTGTTGCAAAGGAACATGGAAGTGAACAGTGAAACATCTGTGCATGTTTTAAACAATGTATGGGAACTCTGGTAAAAAAAAGCCACATAGATAAGCTATGCAGGCTCACACACACAAACACTGTACCCACCCTCCAGCCACCCTGAATAACAGGCCGGTGAACTCCAAGCCACATTGCTGAATTAGAGAATCTGTCTGTTATGAAAGCAACTACGCCAAAGCCTCAGTATCTATATATAAATGTAGAAAAATACAACCTATAGGCCTGACTGCACTCTGAGCTCGGACCAACCTTCTTCTTTTTCTCATTCCGCCCTTATAAAAGCATCTTTTTCCCATGAAATTATACACTAATCCAGTCATTCACACTGTAATTTGTACTTTAGAGAAATGCTGGTGCTGCAGAGGCCCAGTTAAACCTGCAGTAGTATGTTTTTGGCATCATTGGGCAAAAATTCCATAATAACTTTTCAGTTTCAGCATATTGTAATTCAAGTGTACTGAGAGATAACTAAAATCTAGCCCGTGACAGGAGACTCTGGCCAATCACAAGTCATTTCAGAGAGAGAGCGTTCCCATTGGCTGTGCTCTGGCTGGTGGGCGGTGCTTGGTATTTCCTCAACAGATCTCAACATGGCTGCCAGGTCACAAATGTTCTCATTTTACAGCTAAACAGTACACTATACAAGATGTTTCCGAAAACATTTGAGGCGTGAAATAGGCATTACAGTAACATAATGCCGCTGCCTAGTTTGACCGTTTGATCGGCGTTCGTGAGTGATTGACAGCTGCTCAGAGACAGTCGGCTCTGATTGGTTGTTTTCCTCCAGTTGATATCTTGCAGATGCCATTAGGAGCACCGGAGGACACAGAGGCACATGATTTTTTTGACCTGTCTCATGCACTAATGTCAAGACATAGTGACCGTTTTATAAAAATAACTTTTTGTTAATCATATTTGCTCCATTTCTACCCACTGCAACTTTAAGTGAAATGGGACAAATCCATCCCCCCGGGTCTCCACACAAAAGTCTGTCTGTCATCATACTAATAATAATAGTTTCATGTTAAAATCTTAGGATACACAATAAGATTAGTTTAGATTTAAAAAAATAACTTTGTCTTTAACACCCACTCCTCCTCTCTCCGTTATTTCTTTGCCTCTCTTTCTCACACCTCCACGTTAAACTCTGTTTAGTCTCAGTGTCTGTCTGTCTGTCCGGCCTCAGGCTACAACAGCACAACAAGAACGCTGCAGCATTTAATTACCTCCACTAACCCTCTCACACATCAGCCAGTCTTTGTTTTTCAAATCTAACCAGAGGGATAATGATGCACAGCGCTCATAACTCGGACCGCAGCACTAATGAGGACCATGTGCTGCAGCAGACACAAGTGACAGAAGTAGGAAAGATTCCCATGCTTAGGGGTTCATGTTTGTGTAGATAGGTAGACAGAGAAGACAGACAGACGTGTGGAGACACGAAGCCGGTGGTGGTCAATCCGTACAACTGGGCCAGAGTGCACGGGAAGCCAAAAGAATGCTGGGAATTGTATTTTTGTTGCCGCCACATCTAAACACTGGGTCTCAGTTATGTGAGGCCGTATGTTTCACTAAATATATATGTAAGAGGAAAAGAGCTGATCCACCCTATATGATTATAGGTTATCATGACGGTCAAGATAGAACATCCAACCTCAAAACTAACTTTATCTGCTGTACGGATTCAAATATACACTTACGTTTGAGTGTGTGTGAGTCTAAATGAAAGAGATAGGGGAGGGAAAAGGTGAAATAGTCAAATGGCTAGATAGAGCGAGGGGCATTTGAGATAATGAAATATGATACTCAGTAACTTCCCTTTTTTATCATCTTTTCCTAGCTGCTTTGCTTATCTCTGCAATGCGTGATCCCATCAAACAGGAGTGGGATGCAGAGTGCATTCCATTTAATGTCAGAATACCAGAGAATTTGCATAACGGCCGCAGCAGCCGTTGGGCCCGAGCCAGGAGAAGCACATCAGTGTGACTCTATCCAGTATCACCTTATCGGCTTATCCGATAAGGTGCTGTAAAAGCTGTAATGCACAATGAATCTTTGTGCAGTGTTTGCATCTGTGATTAATCCTTTAAAAGCCATAAAAACAAATCCTTTGAAGTGCCACCTGCAGAAATCTGGATATTTGAAAATCTCCTGATAAAAAAAACTTTCAAAACTTTAACTATATATGAGCATCTAGAAAACGCAAACACAGTTGTTTTATCTTTTAAAAAATGGTTGTGATTTTCTTGCTATCCAGTAAAAAAAGAAAGCTGAGCAACAAGTGGCACTGTAGGTTTTTCCAGGGAAAAAATGGACGAATGGCTCAATAAAAAACTAAGCTGGGAAATCAGCAAAGACAGCTCAATGACCAGGACAGATACTGCAAACAGCTGTAAAACAAGTCCCTAGACAACTATAATCCGTCCTAATTGTTTATGATTTAAGACAGAGGAAATGTTAGAGACATGTCTTAAAAAATTCTAATCCAAACTATGTCTTCACATAAAGCTCTATTGTCACACAAGACTGCAGGATGTATCTCTTAATTGAAAGTCTCTGTTGTAAGAGGCTATAGTTAAATCAAGTTTGGATCTGCAAGCCTGAGGCAATGTGCTGTTATTGCTCAATGGATGGATGGAGCAACAGGGGGTTAGAGAAAGACACTTGATGAATAAAATTATTAAAATGAAGAGGCGTTGTTGGTTGAATATTAGATGCAGTGAGTCGGGAAAAGAGGTTACTGATGGAGGATTTGAATGAAAGGTGGCCAGATGAATGAATGCATGGCTGGCTAATAAAAAAAAGTACAGGAGCCGTGTGGGTAGACATGTAAATTAATCCACCGAAGCTCAGTTTATTCATGATGTATTGACTTTTAAGCACTCCACATCTTGAAGTAATCTTGTATTGCTCAATGTCACACAGACAGTTTGAAATGAATTTGGCGTGGACTGGATGAAGCGGTCGAAAACCAAGAAAATGAAGGGGAATTCTTTTGGGGATACTGTGAGTCAGTAATGGCAAGACCACGGTGAGAACAAACCAAAGCCAACAGTTTGCAGTGTCACCTTAAAACGTAGATGAAAAATATTTCTTCCAGTCCACACAACACTGACGCGTTTTCCAGCCATTGCACTCTTGTTGCCACTAACTTGCATTTGACAGTCTGTGGAAAACATCTCTGTTCTGTGCCATTTACCTGTCTGGAGCTCAGAATGCAGTGCCCTCAATGAGCACTATCTCTTCTTGCAACACATTTTTGGTGAAGCAGAGAAGAAAAAACAAGAGAAAGAAAGAGCATCTGTTCCAGTCAAAGTCATAACTGGTTTACTACCATACAGGCAAACAAGGCAGTGATAGATCACTGGTGCCCAGCAGTCCCACCACTGTGACCACATCTTTTTAAACTACTCCACCTGGACAGAGTTATAGCTACTTGGACTAAACAACAACATGGTCATCAACATGCCCTGAGACATTCACTTTTTTTCTCCTTTAAATTCAACTTTTGGAGTGGATCAGCTGAGACATTATGGAGCTCTTATAATGTCAAGATACAGAGAAAGTGTCTTGATACAATGGAAATAAGAAAATGATCACAAAAAAGGTGATGCTTTAACATTCCTGCAGCCCCCAACTCTCTCTCTAGGGAATACAAATCCTAGTATATTTCTATTTTTAGTGGCAACCCCTTTTTTGATCTCTGTACGACCCTTGTTGGACTCTGCTTCTCACTTTGGAAGTCTCTCCTTTTGGCAGAGCTTATGAGGCTCCTGATGAATGAGCCATTTGGCCAGGTTAGAGAGAATGCTTGGTAGAGGGAGAAGAGCATCCAGTCGCCAGCGTGCGTTTTTGCGGTCAGAACAGTCGAGGTGGACTAGACCCAAACAAAACTGTTTCCAGTCAGCGTCCGGGCGTAAAAATGCAACCCCCTCCTTCTCCTTCTCCTTCTGACCGGTTCATACGAATCATCTGATGTGATGACACATAATCTGGTTCACTGTTTCATACCTCCTATTCCATCTACTCACAAAAACATCTGGATTGCCAATACTTTGCATTGCGTGTTCATTCGAATAAAAGTGGCAGCTCCATAAAAAAATAGTGCACAGGAAACAGAGTATAGAATAAACTTTGACTATTAAATGCTTGCCCTAATTTTCTTATCAGGGAAATAATTAAAACCTTTTTAATACCAAAAGTGTGCGTTTTTTACCTGTGCGTAAAGGGTGACGAGGACGCATGTTATCCAGCATCGGACTATCCAACTTGTAGACAAGTTAAACCTCATCTCTGCTGCTTTTATGAAGACAACTTCTGAAGGGAAAACTTTTTGTTCTTTTCCTAACACCAAGATCCAATTCTTCTTCAGATCCACCTCACAGTAAATCACTTCTTCTCTTTAAGTGCGTAAAAGTGGTGGGTCCTCCACGCCGTCTCACAGGGCATTCTTGCGCCTTCATTCCCGGTTAGGCAGCTGCAGTTCCCCACCGTTCCTCTCTTCTCATCTTCCTTCTGCTTTCACCCACGCGTTGTGGAGTAAGCTGCATGCAACAGCTTGTAAAAACTGACTGACTTGACTGAGGGAGGTAGGGAGTGAACTCCTCCCACGTTATGCAAAAAAAAAAGGTTCAGCCCTCTCTCCTGGCTCTAAGCACTGATATCTCTCTCTGAATGAATGAATGTGTATGTGACAGACCAGTGTGCCTGATTGTTGTCAGTGATGTAAGATTATCATGGTAATATGATCCTTTATACACTGGAATTACAAATTACTGTCACTACATGTTTCTGTGATTTAACTTTAATGTTTGGCTGCACTCCCACACTCACTGCACAACCTTATTTTGAAAGAGCTTGTCAAGTGGCACTTCTCATGTGATCGGCCAAACAAGTTAGGTTATGACCTCAAAACTTCCCACAAATGACCCCACACGCCCAAAGCAAAGCATGTGGTCACTTTCATAGATCTCACTTCCTACATTTGCCATTATACCGTAGAATCGTGTGGGAGCGATCCCAGCATAGTTCCTGGAGCGTGGGTCCAGGAATAAGCCATGACCCTTTTTCTACAGTCTGTAAAATCCATTTATTTAAAAAAGTATCATGCACTGCCTCCGGAAAACAGCTGGACTCTGCCTCCGGGGCACAAAGTGAGGAACATGCACTGAATTTGCATGGCTGATTAGACCCAGCCCACCTTGGCAAAGTCAAGAGAAGGGAGGTTTGAGAGAGTGGCGAATATGTTCTCTTCAAGTTGACAGTTATGCAAATATTACATTGCATGTGAAGGCCCCGAATGAATGTAATAGGGTCGACTGGCACGAGAGAGGAGAGGTGAACAAGGAAAACAACAGATGTGAAGAAACGAAACTGGAGAGAGAAAAGAAAAAAAGTGTCTATTTTAAAGAGGACCTGTTATGCTTATTTTCAGGTGCAAACTTGTATTTTAGGTTTCTAGTAGAACATGTTTACATGCTTTGATGTGCAGTGTAACTCCCTTTGGCCTGGACTTTGGGATTTGCAACTTTGCAGACATTTTACATGCACCACAAAAAACTATATAACACACTAAAGGAAAGGTAAAAAAGCACAATAGGTCCCCTTTAAAATAATAAATCAGATATGTTAATGTGCAGCACTGATATTCCAGATGTTTTCATAAAAACAAGCACAAATTAAGACTAAAAATCAACAGTGACCGATGTTCAATTGAGGTGTGTAGATAGACAAAGAACTGTTTTAACCCATAGGAAGTTCAATGGGTGGAGAAAGAGCAACACTAATGAGGGTTTTAAGCTGAGCCAGTGGAGGTAATGGGCTCTGTCCTCCCTCTCCCCTCTCTTCCCGTAAAAACATGCTGAGAGAAGCTGTTCTGTGGTGGAGCCTCTGCAGCTTGCACAGTAGCAATTAAGAGCCAAATTTGACTCTTATAGCAATCAGAAAACCTCAGCTTGACTCTGAACGCACCCCTAACACTCACACCGAATAGTCAGCCCCTTAACAACAAAACATGAACTGGAAACACATACAAGTCACTGTTTAAGGCTCCACTTCAAACGCAATGTAGCTTGTTTTGATGTATTTAAAAATGTAGATTCACAGCAGGCCGGACGCCATGCCGGTTTACAAGCAGCACACTTCAAATGACCTGGGTCGGAGCACAGTGTAGCTCTGTTAAGTATGTGGGTTTGCGTTGCTTAGCATCACTTACAACAAGTCAAAGTTCATGCCTATTCCACACAGCTCATGAACACACGCCATGGGCCGCTGAATGGTTTCCATTAAAGTGACACACATACATACACACACACACACACACACACTCGTTCCGCAGAAGAAAGCAGCCGCAGCCTGTTTTTGGTACCACGATTTTTGGAGGAAGCTTCTAAGGGTTCGGCACGGTCTCCCTTGAACACAATGAAAAGCACACAGCGCTGAAAAACATGCATGTGGCCCTCACATACACACACAACAGAGCGGATTTAATAACATTAAGGCTTAGCCACCATGTTCCGGTGGGTTTAAGGGTTGGATCGGTATTGCTTCTGCTTGCTTTGGAAACAGATGTGATCCGTGAGTCACCCAAGTCGCCAATGTGAGTAAGAGCTGCCTGCTGACGCCATTTCGACACTAAATCGCCAGGAGAATTTTCATAAAATATACACATACAGAAACACAGGTTCACACCCAAATGTGCAGATATTTGCAAGGCGACACGTTGCCACGCTGCCAAGCCAAACAAAGGGTCTTGACAAGCAGAAAAGTTGTTTTGACACACAAAGAAAAAAACTATTCACTAGGAATGCAAATCACCTATCAGGCATCTGTCCCTGCACACATATCTACAGATAGAGATACAGACACACCCACACAATGCTGCCATGCCGTCTAGTTCCACCGTGTCTTGTATAAATTATTTGTCCACCTGGCACCGTTATCAGTGATGACGGTTGAATATTAACCTATGCAAATTCTTTTCTTTTTCAAGAGGTGTTCGTTCACTTGTGTATAATAATCAACCACTAAATGAGTGCTCTGCTCCACAATGGCCTGCCTGACCCATTTCTATTTTCAAATCTACTAGATTGCACTACAGGTCAATCAGAACTGTCCAAAACCGCTCTGTTATTGAAATTGCAACCACATTTCCTGTTACTTTACTTCATTAATTTGAAAAGATGGATTGAGCTTTAATTGCCAAGTTAAATTCCTACAGGGTCCTCCTGAGATGCACACGTCTTTGACTGAGATCAATTGTCTTCTTTTGATGATTTAGGCCGAAGTTAACTACGTCATTGATGCTAAATCATAATTTTCTAAAAGGAAGATATAGCACAGATTAAGAGGTAGCCAGTGGCGCCCCCATACTTACTCATCATGCTTTAACGTTACCAGAAAAAGTAATTTAGTGCCATGTGTAAAAGCGTGCTAGGAATATTACACGGCCAACACACATTGAAACAGCCTTCAATCTAAACCTTGAAGTATATAGTCAATTTAGGGATTTTCTTTAGTAGATCTTGGTGTTCTTTCAGCTGTTGTGCTTTTTGTTTTTGTGCTCCGTGAACATATTTTCATTTTACCACTACGCTGTCCAGTAGTGACGCATTATTTGAAAACCAAATTGACCTTTTGAACCTGGTCACATCATGGGGCCTGGTTCATGAGGTCATCTGATTGGGTAGATGTGGGCCACATCTACTGTTTAATTTCTTTAATGTTTCTTATGGGGTAAGTTGTTTTTTTCTCTTAAGTACATTTAAATAATTACAAATAATCTGGAGCTCTTGCAAACATGGGGCCCATATAGGCTGCAGCCTACAGGCCAGCCTGATAGCGCAATCTTGACGGCAGATCTGACCTTTTACTTCTGTGCTTCTTTGAAATAAGTTGTTGGGAATGTCCCTTAAGATGGACTTTGGTTTGTTGTACTAAGCAAGACAATGGATCACATCAAAGGGTTGGATGTGAGGTGCAGGGACACAGAGGAGTGTGTGTTTGTCTGTGAAATGACTTTGTTTTACAGCCTCCAACACCTGTCGACACTCGGAGCCATAATCAGAACGCCAAAGAGTCTAAAAGCATGCCGACATTCAATGAGGCCTCCGGACGTATATTTAAGTACACAACTGACCTCCATCTTTTATTACGCCATGACACCGATTTCCAAATATACATAATGAGTACCATCCTCCTCAGTTCAGTGTATGATACAGTTATTTACCGTTTCTCGTATAGAGCATATCGAAAAAGAACACCAACAAAAAAATAGAACCAAATACCCACTTTAAAAAAACAAAAAAGTACAATTATCAGAGACACTGCAACACAGAGACAAGATGCAACGGACAGAGAGGGAATAATCATGATCAGTGTTCTCTTCAACTTCACATTGCCAAAACGGATAAACAAAATCCATAAACAGTAGTGATAATGTTCATTATGTATAAGACTCTGAATTAAAACAAGTATTTTTATATATAATGAAGAACAAAATAGTAAAGTGAAGTGCAAATTTCTTTGGAAGTTGGAATAAGGTTGTTTCTTTTTTTCATTAAGACATAAATAAGTTATAAAACAGAAGCTGTCCAAACAAAAAAACAGTGACAGACTCTGAAGAAATAAAGGCAAGACAATTCTTTTTATAGCTTCAAGTATGTGACACGTCTGAGCCGTACAGATACCCTGTACAAGGCGTTCTTACGAGAGACAGTATTCCGTAACGAGTGTTAATGCATCTATCGCACAACTCTTCGCTCCAAGATGGTGTTTAAAACTCAAAATGAAATCCAGCAGGCCGCGCTCAGAGTTTTGTTTCCTAGAGACGAGTGAAGCTCTTCTGATGAAAATCAAATTAAATTCGGTGATACTTTCGAGTCCAGAAACGTCCACGAAACAAGTCCCTTACTATCACTCTCGGTGCATCCCAATACCGCTCAGTGTCTTCCTCCCTCTCGCCTCTTTCTGAAATGACAATGTTGACAACACTGATTCATGAACGCAAAGTCCTGGACAATGCTTTCGTTGTGATTAAGGAGAGGAAAAATGAGCAGAGGAGAAAACCTTAGCTGTCACTGCAAAAAAGAGTCCCGCTGCACTGGAAATCAACTTTCAGCAAACCTTCACTTCTTGAAATTGAATAAACAATACACATGGTTTTGTTCTACTTTAAGCCGAACCAATGCTTTTTCCCAGTAGAATGAAATGCTCCCAAAAACAGCGGGGGATCGTCAGTTAGTCGCAGCAGTCGATTAGTCAGTGTCGTGATCACTTCTTTCTCTGGAAGACGTTGGCCAACATGGCGCCGGAGGTGGTCAGCTGACCCATCTTGCTCAGGAACTTGGTCTTGGCATCCTCGCCCACCAAACTGGAGGCGATGGACATGGAGCTACAGGGGGAAAAAAAGGGCATACAGGTTGAATTTGGCCATGATGAAGCAACAACATACACTGGGAGACCTTTACTCTACTTCTTTAGAAGGGAAATGCTGTTTGCCAATACAGCCCCTCCTGGTTTTTACAGTCAAACGGCTCCATCAGTTCCTCTTTTGAGTTAGCTGATTATGACTGATACAACTGCCAAGCTGCTGAATTGCTCAACAGAAGGACAAACATCACATCTTAACACCGAGCCAAAGTCAATGAATTTGGAGTTCAGACTCTGAACACCTTCACATGGCTTCTATATGAGTACAACTTCACTATTTGTTATCAAAATGGCTCGTGTCTTGTGGCATAAAGGCCTCAACATTCCTGCGAAAGGTTAATTTACTTGTTCTATATAAAGTATGTATAGAAATTCAAGCAATTGCATATACCTTTCTGAAGAAATGCAAATAAGCATGTGAAATGTAATACACTGGAGTATTATTATAATGTGTTTAGAACTGCAACTAATGAATATTTTCATTGTCTATTAATCTGTCGATAGTCTTTTTGATTAATCGATCGAAGCGGTCAATCAGTGTTTCCCAAAGCCCAAGATGACGTCCTCAAATGTCTTGTTTTGTCCACAACTCAAAGATATCCACTTTACCGTCATAGAGGAGTAAAGAAACCCGAAAGTATTCACATTTAAGAAGCTGGAATCAGAGAATTTCAACTTTCTTTCTTTCTTTTCAAAAAAATGACTCAAAACTGATTAATTGTTGCAGCTCTAATGTCTAATGCCACTTCAAAAAGTCAAACCGAATGCTCGCTAAGCTGCGATAGCCACAAAATATCACGATTTTCTAATTTATTTCATACCAGGGAGTGAAATGGGGGAAAAAAAGAACATTCTACAAGGTCAAAAGACACATGCTGCGGGAAATAAAGATCCCAATGATCAATTATAGTGTGAGATGTCGAAGAAAGACTTGACAGACCGAAATGAAAGGGGACCAAAAATGTCTCGGCACAAACAGAGATTTTAACCTCACAGTTTAACTGAGGGTTTTCTGGGGGGAACACACCCAAAGCTGAGCATATGTGCGCAGAGAGGAGCAGACATATACGCACTTATATGCACAGTGCTCCTTTTAATGAGCCCCGAACACATGTTAACAAGATGGGGGGAAACATCTTTTAAAAAGACACCCACAGTTTGGCCGGTGTCCCAGCTCTCTTAGCTTTACGAAAACAAGTCCTCTCATTTTTATGCTCTCTCTCTCTCTTTCTCTGTGAAGATACCCACATAATGAGTGTGGTTCCAACACTTTTAAATGGTCTTCTCTCCCCTGGGGAATAAACCCACAATGCAGGCCCACTCCCAACACTGTTAAGTGACCCCTCTCCTCCTCCTCCTCCTCACAGTAAGACTACATCTCCCCCCTCCGAATTCTTCTCAACTACCACTTTAAAGCTATCACTTGCTGCCTCTCAGGCAATAAAAAACCCAATGTTTCGCAAAGAATTTCAGAACTGATGGTGTGGACGGGGCTGTTTGTTTGTCCTCACCCTTGTGCGTCTGCCATTCCTCTGTTTTCCACCTTGATTTCACACTCCTTGATCATAGAACTCAGAATAACCTGTGGATGACATGAGAAGACACAGATTGAGCTGAAAATGTTACCTTTACAAAAAAAGATCTTTTAAATGCATCTATACAATACTTGTAAACAGCTTTTTTAACTACTGGAGTGGTACAGTACAGGTGGTGCGTGGTCTAATTATGTCCCAGCATGACAAAATAAAATGTACTTCTCTGATTTAATTGCGTGAGAGTTCCAGTTTGGAAAATAAACCCTGTCTCAGAATCTGGTATGCATATACTTCACAGACAGGGCGGATGTGTACGGAGAGGAAAAGAATCAGCTGATCATTAGTCACCTTGGGAAAATGCTCACATGAAATGGTCCACGTGAGATTTCTGAGACGCAAATAAAAATGGCAGAGGTGTGAGTGTATGAGTGTGTCTGGGAAATAGGTGAAGAGTCAGACTGTCTGTCAAATATTGTGTGAGAAAAAGAGATAGGAAGAAGGAGACAGTCTGGTCCATCAGTGTGTGACGTATGTGGACGAAATACTGAATACATGTGTGCATTGAGTGTTAGAATCAGTGTGTGGATACGCGTCTCCTGACCTCGTGCTCAGGAGAGAGCTGCTCCATGTCGGCGCGGAGACACCTGAGGCCAGGCAGGAAGTGGTTGACCATCACCTCCTCGGAAATGACTGCACAGCAAGTTAAGGACTGGAATGGGAAACTAGTACAGTTTAAAATGCCAGTTGATCCAAAAGCACCTTTGCAGCACCAAGAATGAGTGTATTACTATTCATACGGTAGGAATCACAGTGCTAACTTTTCACTATCTTGGCTCCCGTGCAGGTTTCAGAAAGCCAAATGTGGGTGTTCACTTTAAAATTGAATAATCTGGGAATGAAATGAATAAAAAAAGACAACAAAACCAACCTTTTTCCCACTACATGTATAGACATAGAAATGAAAAAGTTGGTGTTTTCACACCAAGCAGTTACAAACACAGTTTGGATAGTGCTTCTAGGCATTACCAGATGGGTGGAGTTTACTTCAGGATAATTCTAGATGTTCTTAAAAAAATCAGTTCGTGAATAAAAGCACATTTTTTTTCCCTTTTAAAATGTTTTCCTTTGATTGTACAAATTCTTAAAATATATGTATTGCAAAGTAGGTTTCAGCACAAAGCTACTTTGTCCTGGACCGTATGTGTTCTGCCACCTGTCAGAGCCGGTGGAGCTATACGGGACACAGAGTGAACAAATCTATATTTTTAGAAGATGGGAATGTACAATTTCAGAGCCTGTCACACTGATTACACGAGAACGAAGTGCAGTGGGAGGTAAAGCCTCTGAGGTTAAGGCTATACCTCCTGGACACTACTGCACTGTGAAATCACAGCCTGACAAAGATCCACAGGAATGAACCTCAGACCAGCTGTACTCTATGTGTGTGTGTGTGTGTGTGGGGTGGGGTTGACAGAGTAGAGTAGAGTAGAGAGAGGAAAAAAAAAAAGTGTGAGAAAGGAGAAATAGTAAGGGGAGAAACAATCACAGAAGAGAAGGGTGACAGAGACAGAGCAGAGGTAATGTAAACGTGGGTCCTTTCCTGGGAACTGTTACTAACAATTGGAGTCGATGCGCAGTCCTTCCCTCGTCTCACGCTCTTTCTCGCTCTCTCATCCTTTCCTTTGCTTAACCAACCCTGTAATTACCTCTAGCCCCAAAATGGAGGCAGCTTATTTTCCCTTTCTCTTACTGCCAAATGACAGGCACACTCTGCCAACACACACACTGAACCACACACTCATGCAACAGGGGCCACGCTGCTACGTACCACACAGTTACACAGACACATTCAGGAGCTAACCGGCGCAGCTAGCGTTTGTCCGGTTATTCTAACGGCCTTCCCACTGACTCACTGTTACGACAGCTAACCCTGGACCCGGGCCAACCTTGACACAGACTTCTAGTAAATCCATTTGGTAATACATATAGGACAGTAGTTAAAAAAAGTAGTGAGTTGACTTCTTGGAAAACTGTGCTGCACATTTTTCCCCCTAAGCTTCACAAGGCTATCCATCTGTTGTATAGCGAATAGGGATGTCACGAGAACCGATACTTCGGTACCAAGTCGATGCCAAAATTAAAAAAAAGCGACGATACTCTTTTTCTACAGTACCGAAGGTACTGTACGATGTTATGGTTCCCTGATTGCGTTGGGATTAAATGTGAAATATTGCCAAATAGGTGCGTTTGCTTTTCGCTTCAACAATAAATCCTCTGCCTCCTGCTACTCTGAGCTGACAGACCAGATGCGTTCACGGTCAGTATGTAGTGTCCGTCGTCTAACTATACATTGATAACATGCCGCTGATACGCCAAAATGAACAAAATGGGTCAAATCTTTTTATTTATTACTTAAAGGCTACATGCCTCTGCTTTTTATAATGTTCAAATGTTTTTAATAAAAGAGTACGTGTTGAATTACAGGGGATTTATTATTGTTGTTGGTTTTTTTTACCGTGGTATCGAATTTGGTATCGAGAATCGTGGAAATTCATTGGTATTGGTATCGACTACTAGATTTCTGGTACCGTGACATCCCTAATAGCTAATATTAGAACTATAAATAAAAGTCCTCCCAAAAGAAGGTAAATCCAAGTATATGGCCCAGCTTTCACAGACCATCAGGTATAAGCTATGGAAGGATACAGCAGCAGGAGAGGGCGCTGTAGGCCTCAAACAGCTGTGTAGCGATGTCGATTCTCTTGTTCTCCACCGTTTGGCTGTTGTTTGCCAGCGCCAGCTTGTGAAGATGTGGTAACACAACTAGAAAAAAAACAAAAAAAAAACAAAATGTTAGTGCACAAAAGAGGCAAATAAAAGAAAAGAAAAGAAATAAAACAAATTAGACATTGGAATCTTTTAAATGTATTTATGTGTCGTTTACATACACTCATCTCTAAAGCGTGGCTCTGCATTGGGTCCAACCCTTCCAAACGTCCTGATGATCTCCATGTGCAAAGAGTGCTGATCTTGGTACTGAGGGTCTTCCAAGAACGATGCCAGCTGCATTTTTACACGCTCCAGCAGCTACACACACACACACACACACACACACACACAGAAAGTACATGTTTTATAATGATTTGTTAAATTATTTATTTAATTAAATGTGTGCAGCTAGTTTTCCTACCTCTTTCTGTGTGACGGTCTCCATGATGGTACCAAAGGCAGGGATAGTAGATATCCTCACTGAGCTAAAAGCAGCAGGAGAGCAAGAAAATGGTTTGACCATTCATAGTCACTGTATCACTATTTTAGGTATTCTCCAATTTCCCAATAAGAGTGTCTTTAAGCAGGAATCAGAATGAGTCAAATGTTATCTGCAAACAGTTTGCAGATTTATTTGGAAATGTTTGAATCATTACAGAGCAACCTAGCTTGACATATCTCGGAGTCGATAACGTGTAGTCACAGTCCTGTGGTTTTGACAGGTGGTATCTGTTAGAGGAAAGTCACGATATTGTGTCCTGAATAGTTTTGTTGCAACCTTTATTTGATCCATTTTGTTTTTGTATTTTATTCAATTGTACTCACATCACCTTTTTATTTTATAAGTAGGTGTCTGAATTTATTTTATTAATTATTTTGTATGTATTTATTATTATTATATTATTGTTATAATGTATGTTTTTATTTAAAATTTG
>CAKALG010043413.1:0-18152 GCA_916700815.1 Helicolenus hilgendorfi
ATGTTCCGGGCAGCAATTTACTCAAACATCCCGACCGAGCGAATCATAATAAATCACACAATGACACAGTCCGAGACATCTGGACATTCTAGATTAGCTCTCCGGCTTCTGAGTGTAAATATGTTTTTTAGGTTGCGGACAACACACACACACACACACACACAATTCCTCCAGCTGAGAGGTGCTGAACTAACTCTCCATGTGACCTTATCTTCACAATGTGCCACTCTGAGGCGATTTGCCTCAAAAATGACACCAAATCCTGTTTAGCACTGAGAATAAAAGCGCCGGCTCTCCTGCGTCACTGGTGCGAGAGGGTTTTTTTGGACGTGTGTGCACATGCAGACTGTACGTTACACAACGGTCCCCCCCTTTGAAGACACTGTGTGACTCATTTGTTATTTGAGGTTTTTTGGGCTTCTCCCAAAAGGTCACTGACAAGTCAAGTGCCTCGGAGAAGAGTCTTTGTCTCCCGATGTTGTAAATACATAAACCACAGTATTTGTTTAGTCGCTGTAAAAACATGGAGATTATGATGAAAGAATCTGTTATTAAAGTTTAATGCTGTAATACAGCAGGATTAAAGGGATAGTTCAGGTGCTTTGAAGTGGGGTTGAATGATATTACCTACAGTAGATGCACCCAATTTGACTCTTATCAGGCCATTAAATGTGCATTATCGGTCACTATTAGTACCATAGATGTGGGTCAGTAAAGGCCTACTACACTTACTGTATTGTAAAAGTTAAAGCGGTAAAGCAACATGTTCTAACACGTTGTCAAACTGAATGAAACGTCACATTTTGAACACAAACAAAACAGCTTATTTCGGTTTAGGCAACAAAACCACTTAGTTAAGTTTAAGGGAAAACATCGTGTTTTGGCTTTGAATAACGACGCTTAAAAAGTGAGAGTGAAACTTAACACTTGAGAACACGTTGATGGTTTCACACGGGATACGCCCCCATGCATCGCTCTCGACCTCCACCACATATGGAGTTTCACGATATCAATACCAAAGCGCCTGACTTCTGCTTCTGCTCCTGTCTTAATTACGGTCGCTAGAGGTCGCTGTCGTGTTCTTTTATTCCTTCTGTCGCTGATCGTCCATGTGAATAGATGATAAAACCTACTTGTGGGTGTATTAGACTCCTATTGACCCGCATATAAGGTGCTTATAGCAAACGATAATGCCTATTTAATGGCCTGATAAAAGTCTAATCGGATGGACGCCCCCAGCTTGGAGAAGCAGACATGAGTTACAGCAGAGAAGCAAAGCAATTTACTGCTGTGGACAGGGGCAACAGTAAAACGTATTTTAGCCACCTAAAAGAAAAAATCAATATCAGTTTAAGTGTACGCCATATTTAGAATATTTTCACCGCTCTCTCTACCTTGCCGTCAGATGGCCCTTTCCAACAGGGAACTGTATATCCATCTATGCACCTCTGCAAGGTAAAATCACTGTTTTTGTCAAAGGAGTCTGGTGGCAGTCTGGAAAGGGCTGTAATATGTTTTGCTGCCAGCCCCGTCCACGACAGTGCATCGCTTTGCTCCCTTGCTGGTACTCCTGTCTGTTTCCAACCGTCATCTAACTCGCAATCTATTGATAAGTACCTCATACAACCCCACTTCAAAACACCCAAACTATCCCTTTAATCCTTGTTTACCCGTATTCCACCCTCACTCTCTTCTCATCCGCGGATACGTTTAATCAAATCCAAGATTGATCACAGGTTTCGACACCCAGACAGGTTGGGTGGTGGGAGCAGGCAGGTGGGTGGAAATTAATGCTGTCCCAACAGCATCAATTCATCCCTAATGTCCCTGCTAATGTCAAACTGTCCACAGCATGAAACATAAAGTCCCAATTATTCAAATGCAGCTGTACAGTAAACAAGGTTAAATAAATGAGGTTGGATGAAGGAGTGCTCTGGTTATAGATAGGGATTAACAAGTTAGTTTCCCCCGTCTTATACACCCACACGGGTCTTAAATAGACACGCTGCGTCGCATGAGTACGCTCGTCTTTGTTTGGACACTCTACGAAATTGAGATAATGTGATTAATTCACCTCGTCTGCAATTATATGCTGTGACATTAAATTGTTAATTATCATTTGAGAGCAGAAAATTATACTGCTGGGGTGTGCTTTTGTGTACGCGTGTTCATCCTCCGGGGCTGCAGAGGTTATTTTCTAACTGCACGCTAATCTGTGACACATTACCTGCAAAAAATTGCAGAACTGTAATTTCGAATGCAATCCACAATTTTCCAAGCTTAGTCAGCAGCAATTTTCCGCTGGTTCCTTGGCAATTAAACCAATATTAAGATATTAAATGTATACTATAAATTGCAATGTGTAAGATCAGTGGAAATATGCTATTGAGTTGCATTATGGGAAGTGTAGGATCTAGTGGTTTTGGGGTTTGAGCCATATTAAAGGGAGACACCCCAGGTGAATAGGGTAAACATTTTAACCAACAGATATCACCATTAAGTTTCCCTAGTTGATTACTTACATTAAGACAATAATTTTTTTGTATTACAAGTTTTCTGAAAATGTTTGTTTAAATATGCAAATGAGGCATTATCTTATAAATTGTGTGCTAATTTCAATACATTCCAAGTACAGAAACCTGGACATAAGATAAAGCCAGGTTCAAAAGTTTTTTTTCATTTCATTTTGTTGACGTATTACAGTAAAAAATCTGAAAATGCTGTCAACAGCCATCAAAAAAATCAATTTCCGCCATGTTTTGAGGAATAAGATGTTCTATAAATCAGGCTATGAATGATATATGAACAAACCCCTCAGTGAAAACCTTCAGAATATAGATGGGAATGAAAACGGGGAGGTTTGGTTGATGTAATAGCTACTGAAGTGGAGATTTCTGGCTCAGAGTCTGAGGAAAAAACACCTTTAAAGATATGAATTGTAAAAATGAAATCCCATACATTTTGAAACTACAATTAAATAGAGTGAAAATGTTTAACCAATAGATTTCACCATGAAACTTCCTCAGTTGATTACTTATATTAAGACAAATATGTTTTGCATTACAAGTTTCTGATTATTGCCTGTTTAAATGTACAAATGAGGCACTATCTAATGCTAACTGATTTTACTTTTCGTAGGTACAACTACGAACGGTGTACGAGAACTGCCTCATCCTGCACACATAATTTTATTAAAGTAAAATTACACTTAAATGTATCCAAAATAAAGGTTCTTGACATCTTTGCAAATGTCGTAAATAACAAGGAAGATGACAGCATGATGTCCTGCAGCTATTATTAATTTGGATTAGATAACTCCATCTGTAAATCAGATTAAAGTAATTGTGTACATTTAGTCCCTAACGCTGGTTTTAGTAGCACAAGGTGTGTGTGCAAGTGTAAATCTGAACATGTGGGCGCACGCTGACGCCTGCACTCATTGTCGAGGGATTAAGACCACTAAGCTAATTCAGCGGAGTAATAAAGCATTTCTGTAAACTCCAGATTAATTGGGATTAAGCACTTACACATTTTTAGGTCTTGCCGAGGCTGAAAAGGAGGTGAGAGAAAACACTCCAGCAGCCCTGAGGGAGAAACCACTCCAACACTGCTGTGATGTCTGCCGCTTAAGAACACGGCTGAATGAAGGAGCCCCGGAGCATTAGCCACCTGTGTGTCTCTTAATACCCTTTTGTATGTGCTGGTAAGAGTATCACACGTGTGTTCGCCCGGGTTTCACTTCAGATATCCGAAGCCAGAAGGCAAACTGATAATCACGACACCAAAGTCTGGAGAGCGAGTGTGTAAAATTGGACTTTTGTGCGTGGATGTACGCCGCTCTCCAGTCAACACCTTGGATAGTGTTGCATGAAATGAAGAAACAAGGGAGGGATGTACAGCGGCTTAAGTTGGGGAGTGGTTGTTTTCAAAAAAATCCTTGCAACTTATCTGCCCAATTTCTTTGGAGACGGCGAGGGCCGTTCCGCTCTGTTGCACCGTATTTGTGTCCACAAGCCCTATTAGCTTCTGAAGCTCAGTCTCTCCAAAGTTTCAACATTCACAGGAACTCCGAGTTGCTCTATAATTGCCTCCTTATAGCAATATTTTAGCTCAAGACATGCTGTAATGTTCTCATACTTATTGAAGATAATGAAACAGGTTTTATTTAGCTGTCATTTTCAGATTGATAATTTATCCTTAAATATGTTAATCTTCACTAAAAAGATCATGCTCAGTTCCAAGGCTTTGTTTAAGTGGAGTCAAGTGTTCTCTGTGAGTTTAAAAACTTTCTTTATCAAAAGTGTGGATATAGCAGGTCAAGCTGAAAACAAGGATTTTTCTGAAAGGCTTACATTTTTGGAGAAAGTGAGGACACACATTGAGCACACTGAGCTGCAACAATTGTATTTCTTGGCCCCATGAAACCACTTAACCAACTCCTGAAGTTCCAGCAGTCTTGAGAAGACTCCGCTCCGGCTTGACCCTTTCACACCATATCCAATTAAGGGCAATTCATTTTCATGACACATATTTGGACCACGTGTCCGGGAGGAGAGAGAAAATAACATGCCGGCCAGGTGGAACTTGAGGACTGTGTGAGGAAACACTCTGGAGGAGATAAGCAGATTAATGAACGGCCAAACAAGCTAGTTGGAAAATGAACCCGGGGAATCTGAGCCTGTGTTTCGTGCACTTTATTTTTAGCCCCAAGGCACGATCACTACATGCCTCAACCTGGCTGTCATGTGTTACTTTCTGGGCAGGTCAGGCCTTGAGGAAACATCATCAATTGGCACATTGGTGGTAGGCGCTGCATGTGATCCAAAGAATATTGACACAATTTGCTTCTACACTAGAGGGTGTGATGGGTTGAAACGGACAAAGTGGTTACCAAGTTCGCTAAGCCCCTCTCCCCTTAGTTACTGTTGCTATGCCTTCATTCTCACATATTAAAAAAAACTACTTTAAAGGGCCAGTGTAGCATTTAAAGAGCCTCTTATTGGCAGAAATGGGACATAGTAAAAAATTGCGAATTAATCAAATTTTGGCGGGTTCCAAATGAATGTTTTGTTTATGTCTGTGGAAGATATCTGACGTTTGGTTCTCACTTCTAATAAGGCTTGTGAGACAATATTATAACGACGTTGGTATCACGTGGTATCTCTGGGTCTTCAGTTAGCATTGAAAAAACAGATATATGGCTGATATTGATGGTAAGTGCCTGGCAACAACTTGTTGTGAAGTGAATGAAATGGAACGGAGAAAGGAAGAATGTGACATCTAGTGGCTGAATGTTATAAATGCTTTCTTTAGTGTACAATCACCTAAACATATGAAGTGCTTTCCTTAGCTCAGAATGAGACATTTATATCTACAAACGGAGCGGTTCCTCTTCACAGAGTCTGACGCCATGTTTCTACAGGCAAACGGACAAACCAAACACTGGCTCTAGATAGGACTATTACCAATTTTGCATCAGCAACCACAGTTCTCCTACACGCTTCGCACACGGGAAGAGTTTCAGTTGGTTGCAATCTGCAACCTCACCACTAGGTGCTGCCAGATCATACACACTGCACCTTTAAGTAAACAAAAGCAGGCTTCTCATTTCTAGATAGAAGCAGACCGACAATTTAGCCGGCAGAAATGACAAATGTCGCTATAGCCTATCTTATCAACTGTAGCTAGCTAGCTGATTGAGCTAACGTTTGCACCATGAGTTGGTTGAAAAAGCTGTCTCAGAGTGTTTCAAGCATATTTGTTTCAAAATTAGCATCTTAAAAATGCACCTGATGGCTACATATACAATGTTGTGCTAAAAGATTGAGGCCAAAGCTGCATGTCCCTTACAAAAAAGTTGGTACTGTAAGATTAATTCACTCTGCTTAGAGGTTACATATTTAGAAAAGCAGGACAGGGGTTCGATTTTTGCTTTATTATTCTTGTTTTCAAAAATCGGAATCTGAAATGACCCAGGCAGCCCACAAAAAACTGACAAGGTTGTCTCATTTCACAGTTTGTGAAACACAGAGTATCTCTCTGACTACATGCACACCACTTAAGCATGTGGAGAAATCTTATGCTTGACAGGCCTGCAGGGCCTAGTTACGGTTGCTAGGCTATGATTGAACAATCACTGTTTCGGGGCAGGGTTCAAGCAAACAGTCATTTATCAAATAACTTGAATTTGTTCAACAGGAGGCTATAAGCACAGCGAACCCACAAGAGGCCACTTAAAGGCAGCTCATTACTCCTGTTTGCCATCTCATCAGCGGAGCTGGAAATTTTCTGCAACGTCATGACTGACCCACTGGGCTGTTTAGGATTTTACAGTCTGTAAATGATATCTATGCACAGTGAGAGTGGCGCTACCTGATAGACAACTGGCTCCTGGCTCAAGGTTGCCACAGTGAAATGAGCATGATGAGAACATGCACTCATTACTCAGACTCCCATCAGGCACTGACGCATCAAAACAGACAATTGACGACAGGCGATGACAGATGAGAAATGCACATCTTCATATTTCCGCATGTACGTTTGTAATTTCTCCATCTCACGGCAGCCCATGAATGGCCCACGGGGCGAAAAAAAATCAGAGAACAAATAGTCCCAATGCACAAAAATTGCTCTCCTCCAGCCTCATGATTCGCTTGATTATCCACGCCGCTCACCTCCGAGTGACACCGCACAATATGAGAAATGATGAATGCGGCTGGCTCGTCAACTGTAGCGGCGGCGGCCCGGGATAGAAAGGCAAACAAATGAAGCAAAAATCCTCAAATAGGTAGTGCTGTTTGAAGGGGTATTATTGAAAACGCCTCCCTGAGCTTTATTCTTTGTCAGCCTTCACTGCCTGATCTCAGGGGGTTTAGCATCCAATCCTGGACATGACAAGTAATGACTATTTATAGCGCCAGAAGTGTTGGATAATGGCTTATTAGATCCCTCACTCTGAGGCGAACATCTCGGCGTGACAATGAGGCGATCCTTTTGTTTATTCCTATATTTCTTTTTAAGGGAGAATCGTGTTTGATGCTACTGTTTACTGACAAACATCAAAAAGCCGACACAGGAGGCTGGTGGAATTATCTCCCTCTCGCTATTCTGCTCCTTCTGTGCCTCTTACAGCGCTGTGTACATTAGTGTCGCTTCTCTTGGCTAAAACAGTGCGTAGTTTAAGGCCCACCGGTCTTTTAATAGGGAGGGGGGGGAGGTGAACATGACCAAGTACAGGCCTTCTCTGGCACCGCTTTACAGGCTTACATATAAACATGACTCTGGGGTCAAGTTGTCGCTAAGTGTTCTTGGGTAATGTCGAGGATGAGCGCGTTTAAATACTTTCCAGCGGTAATCCCTGTACTTTTCCGTCCTTCCTTCCTCGTACACCTGCTTCCTTTCCTATCCTCACATGTCCATTATTCCTTTCCCTTCACATCGCCCCTCCTTCCTTTCATCGCATTCTTCCTCGCCCGTTGTCGTATTCTCCTTTGTTTCCCCCTCACTTCTTTTATTCTCTCCTGCCTGTCCCTTCCATCATCATCCCTCCGCATTTTTTTCCCGGACCCTCCCACCACATATACAGTAAGACTGCAACACTTTCTTTTTTCTCCCTCTCCATCACACACAGCAGCGGGCTCATGCAGGGTTTTATCACACTCAGCACTGAACAGTTTGACAGTGAGGAACGAGCTGGGTTCCTCGGTTTAAAAAAGACTGGATTTCCTCCGGGGCACGGCTTCTCAAACTACAGATTTGGCCCCTTAAATAGTGCAGAGTGGTAATATACTTTAATGAGCATTCGGGCCAGATTGAAACTAAAAGGTCACAAGCTGGAAAAAGCTTGAGTTTTATTTCATTAGTAAATAATTACGAGGCATAAGATGTTGTTGAAATTGTTATTTGAGCAATTAAAGCGATGATGAACAGTGGCAGGAAGTGGTGATTGCGTTATAATGGAATTTCAATTTACTCCGTGATTTCCCATGGTCCTCTTGAGTCGGTTGCTTTAAAGACATCATCGTTAAGTGGAATGGGACAGGAAACTACAAACATGTCTCCTGGCGAGGTGCGGTGTCTTCACTTCCGGTTGTGACGAACCCATTGAAATATTTGTGATATAAAACGAAGCACTAGTCGGGAGGACTAATGAAGTCAGCAAAGTGACTTAATGGTTTCAGCTAAACAGCAATAGTTTGCTATTATTGGCAACCATTAACCACCATAAGCTACTCAGGCTGTTCTCATACACCGTTCGTAGATAAATCTACGAAAAGTAATGCCCTGTAATTCATATAAATCCCACAAAATAAGTTTGTATGTAATCCAGTGAAAGCATACGCCAATTCCGTAGTTATTCTAACCCAAACCACAATCTTTTCCTAAACCTAACCAAGTCATTTTTGCCACGTTACTTCTGTACTTAAGTTACGCCACTTCTGGAGTTATTTTTACCCAAACCACGATCTTTTCCTAAACCAAAGTAAGTAGTTTTTGTCACGTAACTTCTGTACTTGAGTTACACCACTTCCGGAGCTATTTTAACCCAAACAACCATCTTTTCCTAAACCTAACTAAGTAGTTTTGTTGCCTAAACCTCACCGAGTTGTTTACTGTGAAGACGGAAGTTTATTTTGAAAAGATTGGAGCGTAAAATTGACACGTGTGTTGCTGGACATTCGTATGAAAACTAAAACAAAAAATGAGGAATAGTTTCTCGTAAGATATCATACAAACTGTTGAATGAGGATATCTTGAGCTACTGGTCATACCAGACCAAAAAAAGGCTGCAGCAGCTAAACTCTTCAGTGTACTGAATCGAGCAAAGGAGCGTTGTAATATTTATGAGTTAAACATTTGTAACAGGATGATTGTTACTGTTAAATATGTTATGTTTTTATTGAATTTCATTTCATAAAAAAATGCGGTGTCATTTTAAGGCTTGATCTTGAATTGACAGATGCTTAGAATCCTCTAAAAGTGCAATTTTAATGGTTATGCCAAATGTTTTTTGCTTACCCGAACTACACATTTTGACCACAACGAGAAAAAGCTGGTGAGATAAAATACAAACCCTCTGTAGTAGATATACTGCTGACAGACAAATGTTTTCTGTCTACCACAGCAGATTCAAAGTGGCACTTTTCACCCAATTGTTCAACATTTTTAACACAAATTGTAGAAAAAAAACATGCCACTACAAAGTTTAACTCCCAAGCTGTCACCCAATCCCTCTATTTTTCCCTCTAAGGTTCGCCGGAAAAAAACAAAGAAATGACAGCCCTATTATGCCAAGACACTGCTGCCAACTGTTCGGGAGACACCGGACGGAACAACGGGGGCCATTATCCATAATTAATAGCCCTTTGGTTGTTTTAAGCACCCGGCCTATGCATATTTTAAAGAAATATCCAGTGAATATGTTATGTATAGGACTTGTAAGAAGAATTGGACAAAAAGAATCAGCATCCCAGAAACTGATGTGAACTTCGTTTCCCATCGTCTGCACACGGCTCCCCTCCCAGAGTGCTCGGTTGCTAGGGGACCAGAAGACTAATTTGGCCATTTGCATTGAATATGCAGTTTATAGGCTTTCCAGAGATATTTTTTTTGACTATCATTATATGCCAGAGACAGTCCAAAGGGAAACATAAGCAATTTGCCACATAGGGATTTATGCCTCCATGATATCTCGGTGCTATTTTTAAAAAGACAAAGTAGCCTGCCAGGGATGTCTTGTACTAAAGGACTATAGAAGAAGCTCTCATGAATGTCAGATGTGGACATATTACATGTTTATAGTATGAAACACACAGACATACTGGAGCCGCCCAGAGAGGTTATTATAAAGTGGCATCATTTGGCTGTGAAGCAAGAGACTGATTAAAATTAAATTAAAGCTGCTCTAATTAATATTTCTACATTAGCAATAGATGAAATGACTACGTGTAATGTGAAAGGTGTCGCTAGTAGTGATGAACCATAGACTGTATGTAACGATGGGCGACATGACAGCTCCCCAAAAGTGAAGGCAAAACATCTGGATCGCCCCCTGGTGGCTGGCTGCAGTATAGGTCAGAAATCCCCCCATATTACCGCCAAACTAAAAAGTCAAAGTAAACGTCAAATAAATGTTTCCTAAAGATGGTTTCTGTCATTTTAGGTAGTTCTTATCACGCAGATGTATGTTCAAGTGTTTATTTTTCTGATAAATTTGGTTTTAATCAGTCATTTGATGCTATAAAAAGGGGTGAGACGTCATGATCGACAGCTGCTCGTGGAACCGTAGGCTCGAGTAATAGAACATGCCAATTTGATACTGTTTTGATTGAGTCTCACCGCTCTCATCAGCATTTCCAGCCTAAGCAGGAAGCCCTTTTTAGTACAATGCTCTAAAAATCCACTGTACGCTATACAGGACTTGGTGGAGACCAAAATAAAGCTAAAAGGAGATTGAATATTGGTCTTATCTTCATCACGTTGTCAGAAACACGGCTCAAAATGAATGCTAATGTTGCTAGCAGGTCATCCATAACAATTTGTAAGTAGATAATGTCAGATGTCGTGTTATGTAGCTTCTTGTGGAGTAATTCGAACCCCTAATCGGTTTTATGCAGTAAATAAATTAGCTGTAAAATCACCCATAACCATAATAATAATTGAAAAACAATAGATTTCAGATAACATCAAACAACCATCCTTGTCTATTATCTTTAAGACTACTCAGCATTCCCTCAGCAGCACCTATGCACCTCATGTGGGAGCTTTGCGTGTGATCCCAACACCCCGAGGCTACGATCACACCATCCCCTTCATCCTCTTGACTTTTGTTTCGCAGCACCTTTACGGTGCGAGCTGAGCGTCAGCACATTCTGAGGCACTCAACGCTGTCCCTCCCATCAAGTCTGTTTTCATGCTGCCAGCTTGTCATTTAATGCCTCAATGAGGTACATACGCAGGCACACAAACATCATTTTCAAGAGGGACCGTGTGAATAAAAAAAACAAAAAACGCTGTGAGAAAATAAACGCCTGCAGCCGAGAACACAGCAGGAGAACCGTTGATAGGTAGATGCCTCGAGCGCTGACAGCTTTCAGGAGACAGTGATTGTCTTGTTGGCTTTCTCTTACATTTCACCACTGAAGTGGCTGCTTTTGTAGTCAGAGCAACGTTACAGTGCATTATACATATTCTGACACATTGTGTATTTCAATGCTGAATTGCAGCAAAACGTTGGAGGAAAGGAAGAGTTTTCTCATCGTTTTTTACTCAGATGTGTGCTTAATTGGATTTATTAAAAATAAAGGAATCGTGTGATTAAAGGCTATCTTCTTTGTTGTTCATTTCCTCCGCTCATATTTCATGTTTTTGCTTTTGTTTCCCATGCTGACTCAATAACTTCTCCTCGTTTGTAGGAAGCCGAAAGGACAAACACAGAATCCCTTGGGTTACACAACACTGGAGCGCGCACCGACTCGCCTTTACGCATGAACACACGCGCATGGACGAGCACGCGCTCAGAGTTTGGCTAACAACACTGCCCTCTCCTCTTTCATTAGACCCATGCACAGGTGCAGAGCGTGCTCTGTGCTGATGAAAAATAATTTATCAAAGTCTGTGGTGGCATTGCGGCAACCTTTTTCTCCAAATGTCACCTTCAAAGGGGGCTCCTTGCTCACGCATTATTGTTCTAAGGCAACAGAGCCCAGAGGAGCCGGGGGCAACTAAATGAGGTTCCTATTATGAACGCTATGATTAAGTGTCCCGCGGTGCAGTAACAAATCCACAGCTCACCTCACCCCACCTTTAATCTACATTGTCTGCCTGAGAAAAGGGCAAAGTCACTCTTCTCACCTATCAAACCCTTTTTCCTTAATTGATCATGATTTCACTTTGTTCAAGACTTTCAGGGGCCTTTAGTGGTTCTGGCGGCTTCTTACACAGGAACTGTAGCCAGAGCGGAGTAGTCCCGTGTAGCAATTCTGTCCCCTGCTACACATAATATACTACTAATCTTCTTTATCAAATATAGTTTGGAGGGAACCTGCTGCATGGATTACAGGAGTGTGACATCCTCAGACATAGGGAGGTGGATTTTAGCGTGGACATTGATTTTACACATTAAGTTCAGTTTGCTCATAATGGGGAGTACTACTAAGTTGTATAATGCTTTCTGTGGATATGGAGGGAGATTTCTTAAGTCTGAAGGTGAGATTGAACCTAAATTTGCTGCCCATTCATTTCCATGAAGACTTAAAGGTGCCCTGTGGATTCTTTTGTAAACAAACAAAGGTTATGTTTACTAGCTAGCATAGACTGTATATAAGAAGTGGATGTCGTTACCTTGATGTCGCCCATTGGTTTGTGGACTGTGGACGTGGTTTTGAAGCCGTTGCCATCTTGGTTTTTTGGCTGTCGCCATCTTGGTTTTCTGCAACCAGAAGTGACACGAGAGGGTGGAGGTAAGTGCAACCGAACGCTGAATAAGACATTTTTAGGCAACCAAAATGTCACAATTAACTTTCATGAACTGAAAAAAAAACTGTGAAAGGGTTAAAGTTGTAAGACAAAAACACGGACAACTCCCAGACCGGACAATGCCGTGGTAGCAACCTGTCAATCACAAGGTAGCCACACCCTAAAGTCCCCTGCTTTATGGTCTACTTGACTCTAAATGGGACCATCATTTACTAAATGAACATCATGCTGTATTGAAGAAGACTTGAAACTAGAGATTGAGACCATAAACTCATGTTTACAATGTTTACTGAGGTAAAAAATCAAGTTAAAAGTAGGCTCATTTTCTCATAGACTTCTATGCAATCAGACTTCTTCTCGCAACCAGAGGAGCTCCGCAATAGCTTCACTTTTCAGACGAGGAGCTCGCTGCTTGCTAGCTAGCAGCCTTTTGCTGGTGCATTGCTGTGGTTCTTGGCGCATTCCCACCACATTTTGATCAGTGGAATAATGTGAAACCATTACTTTAAGTGCTACTAGTGGTCAAAAAGTCCATGTGGTACCTTTAAGGGAATGAGATGGATTAATTTCCAGGCATGATTTGATACTGTCTTGAGTTCAGTCTGTTGTGGACCTGCTAGCCATGCTCACCCCTGCATTACGCACTAGCTGCGTGGAGTTTAAAAGATGTGGAGATTTCCAAGGACACAAGGGTCTAATGAAGAGATGTTGCATTATGGGAAGTGTAGGATCTAGTGTTTCTGAAGCTTGACCCAGAGTTGCATAAACAGAGATATCAGTGTGAGCTGAACATCGTTTTTTTGAGTCCTCTAAAAAAATTGGAAATCCTTCCTGGTTAATGAGCATCGTTTCCGACTCCTGTCTAAGTGCCATTAAGCAAGGCACATGCTCCCCAGTGGCTCCGACTGACTACTAGACTCCGGTTATAATGAGCAGCTCCCATGCGAGGCTGCTAGTAATTTTATACACGAGAGGCAGGGTGCTGTACTGACAACAACAAGCAAATCCCCTCCCTGGAGTGTTCAATTGAGTGCAGATCTGGCAGCTTAGACAGCTGTGGCATTTGTTTGATATGGTTTTCATGTTCATCAAACTAGTGAATGACCACGCACGCCCCGCGGACGACGGCGCTGTCATCTTGCAAGAAAGCACTTGCATCTGGGGAAACTGTAAAAAACACATTATAGAGCGCGGGGCGATCATTATTCAGCGGTTTTTACCTTGCTCTCGGTTGAGTGGACCGAGAGCGAGCCAGAAAAAATGCACCTCGTCTGCTTTCATGAATCATATCTATACGTCGGTGAAGTGCGTCCTCTATTTTCCTACTTGCACTATATGTATGATTCAGCACCACAAGAGATAAGCCACCCGGGTACCAAGACGACATTAAAAGAAGTAGGACAGAACGCTGAAAGAAAGGCCCTTCTTGGGCAGGTAATAGACAAAAAGAAAATAAAAGACTGTTAAATGGATGATTCATATTGTAACATTTAACGGAAAAAAACGTCCAAATGTCCCTGTGCGGCGCTGTTATCTACTGCCGTGTCCCCAGAGCTTTGCACACTGTGATTAAGAAGCCTCTTAAATCTATTCTCCAACGAACTACAAACATCTTCACCAAAGTTAAATATTGCTTTGAGTCCGTCCCTAAATGGGGTCATTCTGGGAGCAAAGCACTGGCAGGAAAAAAAAAGCCCCTCTGCTTTAGATTATATATTATGACTACTCGTACACAAATGCGTCTAGTCTGCACTGCTTTTGCTCATGGCGTCGCACACACTGAACAGATACGAGTTGAAAGCCAAATTTTGACCACAAAAATGTTGAGCTGGAGGTTACTGGGGTGTTTATTGCTCTCCTCCTATAGAGAACAATCATGTACAACTGAGAGAACAATACTGTACACAGTTAGTAATAACTGGAGAGAAGCAGCGGTGGGAATCTCCACAGGCCCCACGATACAATATGTTATTGACTTTACACATTTTATGATGTGCTGCGGTAAGATATATTGCGATTTTGTTGTTTGTCAACATCTGTTTTATATACTAAGATACAGTTTTCACTTAGTGTCAGAGCTTTCATTCACACATCTAGAGGTCAGAGGTCAAGTGACCCTTTTTGAAATGGCGAAGTAAGTTTTTCCTCGCCAAAATGTAGCGCAATTTTAGAGCGCTATTTAGCATTCTTTCCGACAAATTGGTTGCTACCATTGGATCCCTTAGGTTTTCTAGTGTCATATGATACCGGTATCTTCACATCAGCTTCAGGACCGACCCCGCCACAACCTCTTCTGTTGGATTGTTAAGAGGTTAATAGTTTTTATACTAAATGATCGCAATACTACGCTTTGATTATTTGTTTCCCCCACTCCTCGAGTGAGGATTGGAGCAAAACACATAAGAGCATGCAGTGTAAGAGGAGAACATAATGATAAACATCACATACCATAAGGACACGGTGGAGAATATAGCAGTAGAGCCAACCTGGGAACAGAGCAGGACTGAAGCTTTGCAGTGATGTCTGCAAGAAGACACACCTGGCGCCAAGATGGAGGTGCATTTGATGATTCCTGTGTGCAAACAGTGTAGAAAAACAGAGATGGAAAAACATGTTTTAGTGTTGTAAATTCAGGCAAAAAGTGATGTGATCACGCTGATTGATTGCTCTCACTGGAATGCAGCATTGTCTGCAGTCTAATTGGCCCAAATCCACTCTAAATCACAATATTCACAGCCGGTCTTGCCCAAAAACCTCCAATATGGCTGCCGTCGTTATGTCACTTCACCGTCTGTAATAGTAGTCTAAACTGTTTTCACTCTGGCCTCCTAATGAGGCCCATATGGGACGCGGTATGGATGCAATTAACTGCAATTAACTAGCTGGTAGGAAGGAAACCCAGCAACACTTAGCATCACGAAGACCGAGATGGAAACGAAACGCTAAAGCAAACTGAAATGACCCGAGCTGCCCCGTATCGAACTAACTGCTCCTCCTAATAGCGACTCCCAAGACTTTCACTACTCGCACTGCAACTGAAGCATCCGTCGCTGTGCAGCGAGAGGGCCAGGCCAGAGACACTCACAGTGAGTGTCTGGGCTCTTTAGAGGAGGTGTACAGACCATTGTGAAGTAGAGCGAGTCCTCATTGGTCCTTGTTAGCTCCACTAGAACGAGCAGGAGCAGAGGCCGGTGTTGGGCTGCTATGAAAAGGCAAAGAATGCCTCACTCCCAAGGCTTTTAATGTCATTAGATAAAACGTATATGATGTGGATCAAATGAAAAGTAAGTACGCAGAACACATCACAAACTTCACTAACGTAACTTACACAACAAAACACCATAAGCAGTCTTTTTTTCTTTTTATTCTACATCACTAGCTCTGACTGTAGCATATGTATATGGACTGCATGGTGTACAAATGACAAGAAGCAAGAAAGGCATTCTTATTGCGCATCGTCGTGGCTTTCAAACGCCTTTTCCTGTGTGCTTATGACTCACTAGAAGTGTGTGGTGGTGTCTGTATCTACAGAGACTCTGACCTCTGTCTTTATATTCTCTTCTCTTTTCATTTTGCTGTGTCCGGGACGTTTCTGGGTGTCAACCTCTTTAAAAACGGTTTAAACCCGGTACCAGATCTTAAGCACGCATCCAAGAGGAAGCTACGGAAATGGCTGCAATTATTAAGCTCATTCTAAAACGAGAGTGAATCTGGCGAGCACCGTAACCCTCGTTGAACCGGAGAAGAGGGGCCAACTTTGAATACTGTGATTCTGACAGAACATTTTTAAGGCCATGCATATTAAAACCCGTAAGTGCCTTTGTAAGTATTATGATTATGAGTCTAAATTAGCAGTCTACATTTGGGAATGTCAAGTTATTAAATAAAAAAAAAAACAGGTTAAAAAAGTTATCCAAATACAATCTGGGTAATTATAGGTATACAAGAAGCTGCCTAACAACTACAGCAGCAAAACTATGTATGAATGCAATGATCATCCCACACTTTACATCCTGTATGACAAGCTGGACTCAAGCAAAATGAACAAAAGCCCTTGGCGATAAGGTTTCAAAAACATATTAGAGTTGAAAATGAATGTGCTTTGTTCATATAAATAAATCAATTAATTAAAATGACAATGTAAAAACTCCTTCACTGAGAGCTCCCCCGAACCGGAGCAGCCGAGCGCGGAGCTTTTACAAATCACATCATCAGACAGTGAATACCTGGAGGTCTCGCTTTATGTGCTGAAATCAGTCTGCACCATTTCAAAAAAAGGCTCAAAAAGGTCAAAGCTAGCTCGGCAAAGGCAGCGTTTGTTTCATATACTGTGACTAGAATCACATAAAAGTTGATGTTTGAGAGAAAAGTGGGGAATGTAATATCATAGATCTCATTGACGTATTCATGTTTAGTGTAACTATGCTGGTGTACTCAGAATAACAAAGGTTAGATGGAAGTCAAAGTCATAGAAAGTAGCGCATCCCTTCAAAATAAGAGTATTTACAGTAAACTCTCCTGTTATTCAAGGGGATCTGGCTCATTTACAGTATGTCCATGTAATACCATATCTCCTACTTTACATGCTGCCATGCAAATGGACTACAAACAGTAGTGTACTGTAAAAATAACACGGAAAAGTAACAAAATCCTGCACATGCAAATGAGCGCAACTTCGCAATTCTGCGGTGTCACGTTTCATATAATATCTAATGTCTCGCCGACAAAGAAGTAGTGATTGTTCGCACGTACAAATTGAGCTCAGCCTTCAAAAAGCAGCACATTACAGTGTCGAATTTCAGCGGTATTCAACACTAAGCTCAAAGTCCTGTGGGGCCATAAATCTCACATGATACTTTACAAGTGTTAGACTAATGCATGACTAGCAGAATGTAGAGTTTCACTGGAGTGCAACAGTTTAGAAAAAGCTTCACTTTCAAATATCAATAATGTATAGGCCTCCTGACAAAAACAAGACCCCGGCACTAAACACTGACACATTTTCAAACAGCGGGGCAGACATCTAGTGTAAGCATAGGTTGAGGTCTGGACAGTTGCATGGACTTTTTGAGAAAGCTATAACTTCGGAGTTGCTGCTGACAGATCGCTAGAGGGCTTAAATATACTGTAATATCTCCCATGGAAATGTGAAAATCTCTCTGGCGCTGTAATGCTTGATGACTAGTGCACGTGTACTTGGTGTGTATGACGCAGATTTGGCAAAAAAATGTAGTTTGCAGTGCGTGTTGTCATGGAAGATCGTAACATTTGGTGTGATGACACAGCAAAATTATGTCTTAAATTGCACTCTAAGCTGTTAAAATGCAAAAACCTAGCATGAAAAAGGCCGGATATCTCCATAAAGGATTGCATATATATTCATATCTCAGGCTTGTATTTCTCCCATTTTAATTCTGAATCTTTTGCATGGTAGAAACCAAACTTTCTCCAATGATTTTTCTAACAGCGGGGGTTTCAAAACCGGCCAGTGAGGGTTCCTCTCTTGGAAGAACACACCTCTCCATACTGCTTCCATGCAGCGATATCTCAGAGCAGAATGAGGAGGAAGGAGGATGGGAGTCAGCAGGAGAGGTCACTTTTGACGGAGGAGACGGCTGATGTGGATTCCTCGCCGCGGCTCCTAACGAGAGCCCCTGCAGGCTTCAAACCTCTGG
>CAKALG010043414.1:0-13514 GCA_916700815.1 Helicolenus hilgendorfi
GGTGTGCTGTGTGTGTGATAGTGCGTGTTTGCCCACACGGGGGGGTGGAGGGACGGTGACATATTGCATCAAGGGAAGGAGATAAGGCTGTTATTATTAGAGCTGTTAGAATCAAAAGTGAGGAGAAGTGAAAGGAGGGAAGAAGATTAAACACCAATGCAGTAAAACACACAATCGTACAAAGAAAAAGTGACGGTGACATGTCTCCTATTTGCCTCATCAGCAGGTAATGTAAATGAGTGAGTGAAACAATTTCTTTTTAGTGTCAGACCATTTAAGCACCAGACAAATGGTCTCACTCAATTTTTTATGGTATCTTCATGTACTGTATACAAAAGACATAAATGAGAGAAGAACAGCTGTCACTCTCTGTACTGTCAAACATGGCAGTGATAAAAGGAGAGGTGTGTGTGTGTGCATACTTCGACCCTGGAGACTCCCCTGAAGCAATGAGGTGTGGGTAGAGCTCAAACTTCATTAGATCCACAGCGGTGAGTCAAGCAGGCGATACAATAGAACAGAATAGTATCATTTTACTGAGTCTAGAGCCGAGCTAGCGGCGCTGTGAGGCTGTACTTGGGCCCAGCGTCGCTTTGAGCTAAATGCTAACATGCTCGTAAAGGCAATGCTAACATGCAGGTGTTAGGCATGTGCGTTCCACTACCCATAATACCATGCTATTTATTATGCCAGAAAAAGATTTAGTGTGTCCCAATACATAGTATGTCAAATTATTCCCAAAATACCAGGATGTCCTACTTACATCCGGTCGCATTTTGCAGTATGCAAGTCAGCATGCTTTTCTGGCTATTCTGACCCACAATCCTCTGCGCTATGGATATACTGGTGCCTTCAAATGAAACTCGTGACCTTGTGTTTACAACATGGGAAGTCGTGTACACAATATTCTTGGCGTTCAAAGTGGTTAAGTCGTGATAACACCGCTGCTCAGCAACGGCAATATTAATGTTACTGTCCACGTCTAGAAGCCAGAGAGGCTAACAATTTAGCAAGCTAGCAAGTGGGTAACATAATGCAGGAAATGCAAAGGCATACTGACAGAAGAAAAAAGATGAGGCCGTTGGGAATGTCAACATTTTCCTCAGAGATATTATAAAATGATGAAGAAAAAACAATACGCGACTAAAATTATGCACCGAAAAATGAACTTCCATGGCCTCCACCATTTGTGACAACGTCAACAAACACTCACAACTCGTGAACTCTGACTTTTCAGAAACTTTCCACTTACGAGGTTGTGAATCCTACAAGAGGGGGGCGTTCATATGGACTCTTCTCATGAACGCGATAAACACGACTCCATTTGAAGGCACCATATGAGCAAGAGGGTCAAAGGGCACATGGTTATGACGGAATAGTATGTCCCAGTTGTATGCATACTGCATGTAACAGTGTGTACTTTGTAAGGGCAGCTGAAGTATGTACTTAAAGTAAAAAGAAGACATATGCAATTTGGAATGTAGCCATAATATTTACCATGGTCACCGTCTTAGCTTAGCGTGTTAGCACGTAGAGGTACTCTTTAAAGTTATCAATTTATTCTTTTGGTACCCTGTCCTCCTTGGTTACAGAACGATTCTCCATAACAAGCCTGCTAACATTTGCTAGTTGGACCAAAGCGGTGGAGTGATCGACACACCGTCATCGCCATCTCCGGACCACAATGCTAGCGTCGCTAAAAAAACAGCTAAGGGACTGAAATTGTGAGGAATGACAAGATAATAGTTAGGTAAAATATCAATGTGTTTGGTAAAGTAAAAAATGTACTGGGCCTCTGAGCCAAATAGAAATTCCATCCACTTAAACGGTTTCACCTTTGATAAAGTACGCATCCCCAGATAGAAATTGAAATATGTTTTTACTCCTCGTGTCGCTGTCATTCTGCTTTATTTCACTGATCAGTGTGTGATTGCTCAGTAGTGCTTCAGTGCTTGTGATGCTTTATTACATTTTTTTGTGTTTTTTTGTTTTAGATCTGCAGCATTTTATACGCCATGCATGAACTACACGCAATATGGCAACATTAGCAGTGAATCACTGGGCTGTAAAAATAACAGTATCATCTGTGATGGCCTCCATATGCTACTGTTATTGCTTGAAAGCTTTAATTTGGGTTTACCACTTACTACCATCTTTGCAGTTAATGGAGCCGTAAAATACAAATTTAGGGCAAACATGTGGGTGTCTGGGTGCAGCTATCAGTATCATGTCTATCAAGCAAAAATGCTCAGAACGTCGCCATAAAGACATGTATCAAAATAATGGAAATAAGCTGCTGAGGCCATAACATTGAAAAATGTTTTGACTTCATATTTCATGACATGATTCACATTACTATAGTGCAGTCAGTTTTCTTGGTGACACAGCATCTAGTGGTTATTAGAGGAACTGCAGCTTAGTTCATGGTTGACACGTACTGTATATAAGAATGCAAGAAAAGACGGAAACATATGGATCCTTTGCATTTGAAACCACCCTTGGAATTGATTTGAGCAACTGCATTAAAAAAATTTTTGGTGCATTGGGTGTACTAATACCTGGTTTTATATGTGGTTAGCTGGGTTGGATATTTATCCAAACACACATAATCACGTACATGTTAATGCCAGGAATAAATGGGGTATTGTATAATCCCATCACAATATGATGGAGTGTTTGATTCCTATTTGTTCCACCCACTTGTCCTAACATGTAGCCGACTCCACTGGAAATATCTAACATCAATACGGCTTCATTTGGCCACTTCTACGGCAATAACCACAGAGTGTATATAAAGATGGACGACATGACAGCTCCCCAAAAGTGAAGCCAAAACATCATGACTGCCCCCTGGTGGCTGGCTGCAGTATAGGTCATAAATCCCGCCCACTCCATGTTAGCAGATGGGACATGAGCCAACCTAAAAAGTCAAAGTACACAGAGGGTTTTGGTCATTTTAGGTAGTTCTTATCACATTGATGTATGGTCAAGTGTTCATTTGTCTGATAAGATTGGTTTTAATTAGTTATTTGATGCTATAAAAAGGGGGTGTGCCGTCATGATTGACAGCTGTGATAGACAGCTGCTCTGAGTGAAGTAGTCGTGGGCTCAGGAATTGTACGAGAGAGAAGATGCAACTTTAAATTTCCATAAGTGTCATGAGTCAGTGTAATAGAACATGTGTCAATTTAATCATGAATGTAGTTATAGAGATATTATGGTTAGTTGTTTGTGTCTTTCTAGCCAAACAGCTACCGTGGTGTTAACGTAGCACTTATGCGGCTCGGTCGGATGTGTGGGCGGGACCTTTATACCGCAGCTCTGCACAGAATCTGGCTCCAAATGGTGTCAAAATCTCAAGATGGCAGCTCCTGTATTTGGGATATTTTGGCATCACTTTTGTACAGTGGGAGGAAGTGGAGACGCGTTGTCATTTATTTATACAGTCTATGGGAATAACACTAAATAAGTTGTGCTGGCGATGGTCCTATGATGAAATGTTGATGTTTTTTTGACACATTCTTTCACATTTAGTCACCGTTTCCACTTGTAATGAATCGATTCATTTTGCATCTGAAGAGCCTCTTCTGTTTTTTGTTCTTTTTTGGCATTTGGTGGGCTTTTTTTCCTATGAGAGGGGACTGTTGATATTGGCTCACGCACCTTACACCACTTGAAAAGCCTGGATTCAGGAGTGCAAACATTTTCACAATTGTTTGTCACAACACTAAATACATCAGCAAACAAAACAAAAAAAACATGATAGCTCCAAAATGCACAGTCTAATGAATCAATAGTACCCACGCTGAGACAACACAAGTTCCAAGATCTTCAAATTCTGTTTGTGTTTGAGTTTTTATGTGAAAAAAGTCCATCACTGTGATTGAAAGCTGTACAAATATCGGGGCATATGTGTGCATGTAGTGAATGCATACACATGGGGCTCGAGAAAAGCTCCATGAGAGTCAAAGAGACACGTGTTGAGACGGTTGAGACTGAGCCAGTACCCCGGCCAACACTAGCTAGTAGCTATCTGATGGAGCTTTGCCCACAGCCTTGGCTTGCCCTCAGCCTTCCTACCAGCCGGCACAACTCTGATCAGAGTCTTTGAGCAGAGAAAAAAAAAGAGATGCCTTTTACTGATTACTGGTATAACAATTGTTCTTTTCATTCCCAATTCTAATCTCACTAAGCTAGATCCCTTTGGGCATTAACTCTGACAAAGCAATATCTTTTTATTATTCACAGGAAGCTAACTCTCTCGACTTTGAACAAGTCTCATGTGACGCCTTACTTTTTAATACGTGCACGTGGTGTGGCATTGTGACAAACAGCCCCGTTTGGAAAACAATGAACACGCAGAGACTGAATTTCACCTCCTCACTGCCATTGATCTGTCAAAGCAGCGAGCATCGCGTGCTAAGTGTTTCTCTCCATTAAGAAATCATGAACCATCTGCCCGCTCAGCTGAAACTGTACATGATGTGAGGGATGCCTATCATGTTATGCTTAATTAATGAGGCATTGCATGCGTGCCAAGGAATCACACCACCACAAACGGATAATATTATGCAAATGTTCCCCCATTTCTGTGAAATAGGAACGTCAGTACCGTTGTGAACGCCAGGTGTGCACGGACTGACTCGTATGAAGCGGTGTTCAGGGGCAAAGAAGAGATGATGTTCGAAAAGCAGTGAAGGTGTTATGTAGAGATATTTTTGTGAAAAATAACAGTTTGATTGATGATAGAGCTAAAAGGATGACAGTGAATGACACAGCAATGCAGCACCAAATAAAATCAAGCCGAAACCTGCTAGAGACGGCTGCTTCTCCTCCAAGAAATCAGAAAAACTGTCCAGAACTAGTCAATCAAAAGTAGCACATTTGATTAAGTGTACTGATTTGAGTTGCTATTACTAACAAACTTATCTTTCGAGTTCTGTCTATTGGTTCTATTGGTTATGATAACTTTGTAGTTGTAAGTAATTGATAAGATCTCAGACCTAATAATTAATGTGGCAAATCTGTCAGCTTGTTGACAGCCTGTATGACGGTCTAACCACTAACGTTTGTTGCCCCGTTGGACCTAGTTTTGCTGGCTAGTTTCCTTGCAGATCCCACCGTTCTGATTGCATAAAACAACTTTTTTTGCTCTGATTTTATGCATATGGTGGTGTATTCTTTATACTATGACAGTTTTACTCAAATTTGATTTCAAGAATCGCAACATATCGCCTTGCTTGCAGTATCGCAATATATCGTGATATATTGAATCATGACCCGTGTATCATGATACATATCGTATCACAAGATTCTTGCCAATACACAGCCCTAATAAAAACTGTACTTACTAACTAACTAATTGGACAGGAAAACTACAGCAAGTAGGTCAAACATATGGTGGATATTTATAACGGACAGTTTGGGTTGTAATTTTACCCTTCCCCGTTTTTCGCTTCTAAATGAAGCGCTAGCGAACGTTCAGTCAGGAAGACTATTCTTTTGCATGCTTAGGCCTGTAGTTTATTCCTCATATATCCTGCCATTCACTCCTCTCACACATAATTTCCTGCTGTCATGGTCTGGGGCTGTCAATGGTGATATCAGCCGTTCTCAGCAACTGGTTATCCAATAGCACAACGACACACCTACATTGTTAGCCTATCATCTTGCTTGCTGCTGTCTTTTTAAATATGATTCTCTCTCTGCCTTTAGTACGTTCATGCTTTTATGCACGCCCCTCCACCTCCCCATCACCTCCCAGAGGCCCACAGGTATGGAATGAAATTGATGACACTATAAAAATATCTCTATCAGTGTCTGTTTGAAAAGAGCTTAAGGCTGCAGTTGCTACAAAGACATGTTAAAGCCTTGAATACCCTAAATGGCAGAGGACTTCTAAACTAGTTACTCCATTCTGAAATCCATTTAAATTGTAATGTGATTTCCACTTGCCATATGTCTTTGTTATTTTACCTATTACATCAATGAAATAAATGTTTTGAGACCAGTTAGTAAGTTAGGGTTAGGTTATAGGGGTGTGACGATTCACTCAGCTTACGATACGATACACGATACACGATATTGGGTTCACGATCTCGATACGATACGACATTATAACACGCTGTTAGCCGCCGAGCCAACGCGCTCTGCTTGTGTAAACAGCGGATGAGAGACAGCAGACAGAGCAGATCGAAACGTTGCTTTCCTCCATGTTTAACCGTTTCATCGTGTTTATGCTTGTTGAACAGGTGTAATAACGTATCTTTGCTTTACACTTGCAAAGTTTTATTGCACTTAGCAACGAGCGTAGCATCAACTCATCTCCCCACCGCAGCCTCTGATCAGCTGTTCACTGACTGCGCCATGTGTGTGTTGATGTGTGTGGAGCTCCGACACAGAAGCTGCGGCTGTGCGTTACGATTGATTGGTTCAACTTCCGTGAGGAAAGACCAGATTTTACTGCGCACGAGTTGTACCCCGAGAGGCTGCAGCTTCAGCCCCGGAGCCCCATATGTACGTAGTACCTATTATGCCCTGATGTCGCCACCCAGTTTTTCGTCTTGACGATGCATACCGTCACGTTTTTATATTGCGATATTTCGTGGCATGATATTTCGTCACACCCCTATTAGGTTAGTTGTCTTAGGTGTTTTGTAGGTTGTAAATGTTACAGTATAAAGTATAGTATGCATTTTTTCAAATCTACACAATGTGTTAGTATTTAAAATATATATTTACCATCTGCTTAGTGTCTGGGCCCTGTTTTCAAGCTTCAGACAGGGTGTTCCATTTCACATAATTATCTCCAGTATGTCATATATAATAATGATGTACCTGTATCTTAAGTGTGTTGTGAATAAACTGGAAAAAAAATGTCAGTAGTCCCTTTGGTGAGTACAATAATAATATACAAAAACCGATGGCCTGAACAACAACAAATAAAACCCAAGCTGTAAAAAAATATAGGCTGAAAAAAGACTCCCTGACCTGAACTTTCTATTAACACCCCCAGCTGTGCTGTGAGACAAAAATAGTTTAGACAGGACCAAATGGGTAGAATGACAGACCCACATTGTCGATCGCTACAGCAATGCTGCCAGCATGGTTGAAAATGATTCAAATAGCACACCTGTCCACAGTAGCTGAATCACACTACTTGAAACCAAGAGATCAAGATAACTGCAAAAACACATACAGGAAACGAATGACACCAAACTGCTATCGGAAAAATAAATGTGTATATCCATGCAGAAAAATCCATATAGGAAGACGCAGAAAATTGATCAAAGGAGTATTGATAGGTTGTGTTTTATAAATGATATCAAGCCTCAAAGCAAAGTGGGATAACAAAGTTTTGAGGGCAATTGTTATAAACAAGTTCAAGGACTTCTCTTCCCCTGTGCCCTCACAACATACAGACAATATACTGACAGACAATCAGATCTCCTCCCACACACACACACACACGCACACACACACGCACACACACACACACACGCGCACACACACGTCAAGTTAATGCAGACTGCAATGAGCCCCTCAGAAAAGAAATTGTCAGCTCGGTGAGAGGCGATTAGAGCTCCCTTTGGTCGCCATGGTGTTACCGATGATTGATGTGATTAATAAAGCTGTTGTCATGGCACCCTCCATGCTTCTGAATACAGGCCAAAAGACACGGAGGGGGAGAGAGAAAGAGAAATAGGTATAGGGACTCTAAAGGCACTCGTGTATCCAACCGCTGTGATTTGTCTTTTCACAGCTCTGGGACAAACTGCACTCATCAGATTATTATTTGACACACAACATCAGCTCATCTAACAGCACTAAGATAGATGTGTCTTCACAGTGAAGCTGAGCTACAACACTATCGCTGTTGACTCCAGTTTGGCTAATCAATTTGTTCATTAACTCAAGTAATTCATATGGAGTGCTTTAGCGTTCGGGCATGAGGGTTTCCCAGGACACGGCATCAACGTTCTTCACTTTTTTTTTATACAGAATGTCTAAGAGGCCAGGTCGTTCAGAATAGCCTCGCTTCAATGTTAAGTAATGCTTCACTTTGGTTTCCACTAATGCATGTCTGAGTGCAAGAAATAGGGTAATGGGTCTGGTCAGGATTCCTGTTAAGGCTTGCACTAATTATCAGAAAGAGAAAAGCAGTGAACGCCCACTGCATGGTCGCTGAATTTCTCTATTCTGTTGAACTCAGGTTACAGTGGTATAAAAAGTGCCGCAGTGGAAACCTAAAGTCTTGCCGTCGACTTCAGGCTAACCACTTTTCCACTAGCTATTATAAATCAATGCAATCTCTCACTCGGAAAATCTTTCAGTTGTCTTTCTGGAAAAAAATAAACATGTTCTTTTGGTTTAATATCCATATTCCAATAGAAATGAGCATATATTACAGCACTTGCTGGTTGAAACCTTTGAGATTTTACCAAAGCTAAACCATTATGTGATTTTTTTGGCCACTTCAGCGTAACAAGCTGTAAACTCAATTTAGCAAGGGCTTGCTAATTTACATATTCAGCAAATACAGATAAATATTGTGTCATTCATTAGGAGTCGTGTCTCTGGCCAACTGGTGAATGCACGTTCAATATTCACACTTTTAGCTCTGTTTTGGTCCCCACCAGATCTTGAGGGAAATATCTGGCTTTTTAACTGCTAAATACATTCTAACTTTGCCGGCTTTTTGGTGTTGGGCAAGTAGCGTAAAGGGGCTTCATCAGAACCTTTTCACCGAGAACAGCTACCCACTGAAGCTGATAATGAGAGCGGTGAGAGCGAACCAAAACCAATACTACTTGGACTACAAACAGAAACCAGAATACCAAAATCTTGCAGGGATAGCGGGAGGCATTGCCACTGCTTTAATATTGCACCAAAACCACAGATGAATGATTAGTCTGGATGCCCAGTGACGACGATTGGTAGTTTTGATAGTCGACTATTCTGTGAAACCCCTAATGTATACTCACGTTCTCATAACTTGGTTTCCTCAAATATATCCTCTTTTCTACTGTTGTTTCTCCAAAAATTTTAGCTAATCTATGCAGATAATGCTGCTCACTAAAGACTGTTAAAATTAAATAAATAACAATATTAGATTTTCTTTTTTTAGATACTATCCTCATCTATATGTATGGAGTGCACCTCATGGTATATTGTTGAGGGTGGATTTGTAGTCATTTGCATTACTATAATACAAATGTCAATGGGATTTTGAAAGAGGTTTTACTACCTCTAGAAAAAAACCAGGGAGATATGGTTTCACTTCAGCTCTCTATAGATTAATCTCACTCATACCTCCGCACTAGTCAGATTATTGATTGGGAAACAACTGCTTCTGTGCTCTAATAGCTGCGAGGGGTTTTTGCGGTAATTATTGTATAACAGAGTAAAAGATACAATCCTTTAATCAAGAAAAAAAAAGTGAAAGCAAATAGAAAGTCTTACTTCACTGAGCAGGGTGAAATAGAAGAGGTTTTTCAATTTGCTTTGTATGTTCTTTGACATTTCAAAAACCGGGCACCCTTTATTTTCTTGCCTGGTACATTTCAAAAGGCTGAGAAGACCTAATCCTAATAACATTTTTTTCAAGCACCTCACTGATCGATATGTGTTTGCCTTTGCGTCTCAACAGCACAGAGCCGGGGGAGATAACGTCATTATGCTTCATAAATGTCGGCATACAGTGTAATTAAGCAGGAAATTACCCATAGGTCAGCTCACACCTGGTGGAGCTGTATAACGGAGATAAAGACGGGATTGTTTCAGCTTTGATCTCAGCTGCCTGTCCAACGTGCTCCCTGTGTGATTTTTGGAGGGGACATCGAGAGGAGACAACGATGTCCCGCTCTGGTTTTGGCCCAGGCTGAAAGTTGCTCTTTGGATTCACCGAGCCAAGATAATTTCCTTGTAGTTTATCTGACACGTTTTCACGGCTCACCAGTGATCGCTCTATAGACAATAGTTTATTTTAATCACAGCTGAGAGGCCTCACTTTACCTTTATCCGTTATACCTTTTCTATTGAACATGCGTTCTCTCAGTTTCTTCTTTGTTTTCTAGCATGGAAACGGAGAAAGCCTCGTCTAATGCATGGACAAATTCAATTGAAACCACACTGGAGATGATTGTGTGACTTTCTGAGCTGGGAAATGAACACTGTTCTGCCGTATTGCTATAGACAGTGGGCGGTTATGATGCGTCTTTCTCTCGCCTACCGACAGAGCTCCGAGTCAAATGACAAATATCCTCTACAATCTGCAACAACGTGGAAAAACCCCAACAAGATGAAGAAATATTGTCTCTGCACAGTTTGTTAAATCAAACCTGCAGACAAATTCTGTAGCATTTGCTGCATTAGAAGCTCAAATTACACTGATAGTAGTCTTTCTGCGAACACTCTCTGATATTAGATGTTTCTATTGTATTACCATGGCAGTGATAACTCACCGTGGAGCTCTAGGAGGACAGAAATATTGTAGCGGTTGCGTTTGTGACACAAACCAAATCAGACACAGCCCCGGGGGAGGCAATGGGAGGCCCGAGGTCTACCTGGCTGGGAATTTAGGCCACTGGGTGAGAAGGAGGGATATTCTCATTGTGCTCTCCTCCTCCCCGTGCTAGGAAGTCATCCTAACCGTCGGCGATTATTACAGGCGGCGTGATAGGCTCCGCTCCTCTGCTCTGACATGTTAATATTACATGAAACTGTTAGGGATGACAATGAGCCTGGGGCAAGAGGCAGAGAGTGAGATATTTTTTTTTCTCTCTCTCTGCAAGCTTCACCCTTTTTTTTTTTCCTTTTTTGCCTCTCCATCCTTCCCAGTTTGACTTTAAATAACTCATGGCCTCATTATCCAAATATGGGAAAGCGCAGAGTAGCATATAATTAATATGATTTTGGTCTATGTATTTCATATCCAGTCTCGTTGTAATACAAAGATTGTTGTAGCAAGACAATTGTAGAGCATACTTTTCTGTACATGGTGTTCCTCAAGTGAAATGTACAGTATGTCCTACAACATATGGTATAAGCCAGACGTCATTTTGCAGATTCTTGCAGATTCAGGTCTTGACTTTTCCCAAAGCTGCAAATATTTTTCCTTGAGCCTTCCTGAGCAAGCCTCCCCCTCCACCATAAATAATAAATAACCTTATTTTATTATATTCACACCAAAGGTAGGTAGTTTGGGGGAAAATAAAAAGCACAGGCTGACCTTTTCCAACCATTACGTTTAATAGCAAACTCTTAAACCTTGGCCCCCGGACCCCCCTTCTTTTGTCAGAGACAAAAGCAAACTACCAGCCTACCTTACTGTGTCCTCTCCTCTACTGAAAAAGAAAACCTCTGATAACTCCAGCTCTGAAACAAAAATAAAATGCTTAGTCCAGCCAATCCAATGAGCAAACAGCGGGAGGGAGTGAAAGTTATCACCAAAACAAACAGATAATTTCTTGAGCAAAATGCAAATCCTCCTTACAAATAATTGCATCATCACACAAGCTGTGTGTGCACTTCTGCAGAATATGGGTGCATGAGAGCCAGCTCTCCTACCACACAAAAACAACAAAATGTAATAAGTCTACACATCACTCACACACATCACTGCACGCACACAGCCAACATAGCGACATGTGCATATTAATGACCGTTTTCCTAAACCATCGTCTTGTCTGTCATCTCTCTCTCGTCCCACGTGTGTGAAATCGGACTCTGCTACTCTGTGCTGACACTCCGTATGGAGCAGACACTTTCACGTTCACTGTGTCGCGTCGGTCGTCCGACTATGTATTGATAACACAGCGTTCATATGCGGAAATTAAATGAAAAATGGGTTTTATTTCTATAAAACAAGCAAAACGACAGTGGCCGCGGTGGGCAAGTTATGTAATCGGTGTGTGCCTGAACACCGTGTAACACCGCTAACACTGACTACCGCAGCAAGCCTAGTGAGAGATACCAAGTTAAGTGAATCCCGTCACCATACAACAGTAAAACACATATTTTGAAAAGGTATTCAGGTAAAGAAAGTAGGATTTGGTGGCATCTTGGGATATGTTTGCTGATTGCAACGCTCGCTCCTCCCTTTTCAAGACTGCGGTAACGTGAGCCATTCTGAGCTAACGAGAACACAATGACTCCTAGTTTCAGGTGATTATACACTAATGAAAACATAGTTATGAATATTATATACCATTTCTGCTAATAGATCCCTCAAAATGTTACACACTGTTCCTTTAATGCTGTGTGTTCCTCTCCTATTGCCAAAATAAAAAAAAAAAATAAGTCCCTCCCCAGTGCTTAAAAAATGACTGCCTCCTTCATTTTGCATGCCTCCCCTGTTTGAGATGCCTCTCCTCTCATAAATAACAGTCTCTAATCTGTCTTCTTTTTGTTTCCTAAGAGGATATGAGAGATCATATGTCACAAAAAGAGGTTTTCCAAGACTGGTTTATTGTCTGTCCTAAACCGATTTTATGGCAGAGACGTGAGACAAAGATATGACGTAAGGTTAAAGGGACAACAGCATTAAACCTTAGCCCTCTGACCCAACTTCCCTCGTTGGGGAAAAAAAGCAAACTAGCAGCCAAACTTACTGTGTCTTCCCCCCTACTGAAAACGTTCCCTCTTTGTTGTTCTAAAAAACAACAGGAAGTTAGTCATTGTAGTTTGGCCTGCTTGCCAACACAATCAGCAGTTGGAGCTTCAGCTGTGACAAACAAAAAAAAACTTAAATCTGCATAAAAAATCGCATAACAATGATGTCTGATGTCCATTAATAAACAACTTAAATCCACTTAGAAATCATAGAGAAAAAGACGCTTCTTATAATTCCAGAAGTTTTTTTCAGTATCAAAGAGTAATTCCATCATCGGTGTCTGGCATACTTTTAATAGTGGCAATTTGCCAGATGGTCCCAATGGCAAAGCCCAGAGTGTTAGACCAATACTCCACAGTATCTACTGCATCCAACTGTTGCATTAACAAGTGCCTTCCTGTGTTTTTATCCTCTACACCCTCTCCCTCTCCCACTCGTACGACATTCAGCATTTCTTACTTTCAAACCACCTTTATCTCTCTCCTTGCCGTTGCATCTCCTTCCATAATCTCCCCCATCTCCACCACCGTCCTCCCTATCCCCCCTGGTTCTCGATTCATCCCTCCAAGGACACATTCACCGGGTCATTATCTTCTTCCTGCTGGCATAAAATGAAGCATATCTACACTGCCCACAAACATAAAACACCCAGATGTACTCTTTATTCGGCTGAGGACACGAGTCTGATGAAGTCAAGTGGAACTAATCTGATGGTCGCTTCTCTCTCGTGACCCATGCATGTGCCTTTTTTCACAAAATTGCAAATGTACACACGTGCAGATGTTCACGGACTAATTCACATCTGTCATTTCCAACACGCTGTCCACCTGAGAGGGCCTACATGTGCCTCTGAGGCAGGCCCACGGAGCACAGTGACAGTTGGAGGGGCGAGCAGAAGGCG
>CAKALG010043419.1:0-15293 GCA_916700815.1 Helicolenus hilgendorfi
CACAGCATCGGGCCTGCTGCTGACTGACAGGACCTAAGGGCTTTCCTGCCCTACAATAACATATTTTCATAATCATCCTTCTTGCGGCTAATAATAACCTTTTGGGGGAATTGTGGCTAAATAATGAGGGTAGCAAATGCACCTCCACTCCTCGGCTTGGAGAGGCTGGTTGGCAGAGGCCTTGAAGTTGTAAGTGGAAACACTGGATTAGAAAACAGGCTGCAAGCTGCAGGCAGACCAAACCTCTCATCCTCACTCACTTTAATACATGTTAAGCACATCAACCTGGAGTTATTCACTCAAAAGAGTACTTGTGGTACTTGCACTTCCGTGGACAAAAAAACACACTCATTTGAGCAATTAAAAATCTAAATGCAACAGAACAGCATCCCATGAAGCCTTAGTGAAACACTGATTATTTTTATGTTTTTTTTCTGGTGAGAAGTCATGTTCATGTACAGCTGTTGTACATTTAAATGATAGGATGATATTACTGGCCTTAATAAATGTAAGAAATGGACAGTCTACTACAATACACAAATCGGTGGAAGTACCAGAAGTAGTAGAAGTCGGCAATACTGCGGAGGCGTCTTCCTTCAATACGTGCGCATTTGAATGCAAGTTGTCTTAAGACGTGTACAATTTTCTACTTTTACCTTTACTTTCTATGTGCTTGTAGTTACAGCAGCTGTGTCCTCGTAAAAGCCTTCAATTTTACTTTAATCAATGTTAAATACATACTCATCTGTGTTTATTATCTACACCAACCATTCACTTAAGTTACTATGAACAACCATGGACGCTTTCACATAAAAGTCTCCAGCTAGTACCGTTAGCAGACAGTAGAGTCACTACGACTTGCCACCACAGTAATGGCGGCAGCGCTAGATGGTGGAAAACACAAAGCAGTCGCCGGATTTGTCTATGGGCTTTACAGTTTTTCTCATTTGTCCATTCAGAAGTTCCATTTTTAAAACAGTTCACACACGTGCCTAAACTGAAAGTCGCTGGTGAAAATGACACGTTTTGTTTGCAAAGCGCCCTAACCCTCAAAAAACATTAAAAACACGCAACAAAAACAAATATTTCCATCAAACAACACAACTAGTGGTAGGCCTAGTCTTTCCATCATTACACAGGACACAGCTATCAATATGAACCAGTTCAACCTTAATCTGTGCTATATGCCTTTGCCATTTGTTGATACCTTACATAGTTATAGTATGTGCCAAACCGATTAGTCGGTCGCCCTCTACTGTGAATAGAGGTTTTCCTTTGTTTAATACAGTTAACCAAATAGATTTTAGGGTCTTTCCATGAGATCTGTGTTGACAGTTTTGACAAAATGACAAAATGTGCAAAAAAAAATACTAAGTGTTAATAACACATTGGATCCCAGTATCTCAGAGAATGAATACAATCAGTTTAATAAACTGCCATAAAAGAATATTAAGTTGTTTGGGAGATGCTCATTATACGAGATAAGTCTATAAAAACCATACACCGCAGGGAACCCTGATATATAGGAACAATGGGCTTTTTTCACAGAAGACATTTCAAGATGTAATAGTAGGTACATGTAGGAACTTTAATGACTGAATTTTATTTAGCGGGAATTTTTTCTCATGATGTTTAACTTATTCAGTCTGGACTCTGATCTTATAATCTTTTCTATCATACAAATCAGTTCTGTAATAGCTCAAAGAATAATAACTAATAACTAATAATAACTTGACTACTGTCAATCGATTAATGTATTTAATCGCGATTAATCACAAATTAATCACACATTCATCTGTTCAAAATCTACCTTAAAGAGAGATTTGTCAAGTATTTAATACACTTATCAACATGGGAAAATACAAATATAGTTGCTTTATGCAAACATATGTATATATTTATTATTGGAAATCAATTAACAACAAAAAACAACCCTAGTAGGTACTGCATTTAGCATAAAAATATGCTCAAATCATAACATTGCAAACTGCAGCCCAACAGTTGACAACAGCTGTCAGTGTGTTAGTGTGCTGACTTGACTATGACTTGCCTCAAACTGTATGTGATTATCAAAAAGTAGGCATGTCTGTAAAGGGGAGACTCATGGGTACCCATAGAACCCATTTGCATTCACATATCTTGAGGTCAGAGGTCAAGGGACCCCTTTGAAAATGGCCATGACCGTTTTTCCTCACCAAAGTTTTGTGTAACTTTGAAGCGTTACTTAACATCCTTTGTGATGAGCTTGTATGATATGGTTGGAACCAATAGATTCCTAGGTTTTCATGTGATTCCAGTATCTTCACTCTAACTTTAAAACTGAGCCCGCTGCGACCTAAAAATCACAAGATGCGTTAAAGAAATTAGTGGCGTTACAGCAAATCTGCATTAACGCGTTAACTTTGACAGCTCTATCCATTATTTAAATCAGTTGTGTAATATCTCAAAGAATGATATTTCATCAAATAATTTGCTTGCTTTGTAATAACTCTGAGACATGCCACTTTCTCACCACTCAGTAGGGTATGATCAGGTTTTCTGTGTGCATCTGCGGTTTAATTTTCAGGGCAAAATGTAGGTATGTATGTAAATCATGGATAAGGTGACAATTACAGTAGACAGTATACACAGCTGAGCAAGCATTAATATAGAGTCAATACTGGCCCCACTCCTGGCATGCAGTCGAAAAGATTTTGGCCACACTCAATCTGTAATGTGGAAAAGGACAGTAAAATAGGACCAAGGTAAGTTATGCTTGCAGATGGTGATTCACCTCCTCGCTGCATTCATTATGGATGAGGTTCTCTTGGTGCTTTCATGACAGCCTCTTTCATCCCCACAGAGACCGGAGAACTTTGAACTCCCCTCTCCCCGTGGCTTTAACAGTGCTAACAGTAACAAAAGCATACAGTTTCTCTGGACTAGACATACTGTACATGACTGCTGGTAGAGCTCTCCTGGCAGTTTACAGAACATGCTAGCATGTGTGTAAACGTGTGTTCAGCAGCTCTTAATTAATGGAAGCCCTGAGGATCTGTATTGTGTTATGCATGAGAGTAAAATAGACCTATGAATATATTACCCTGTACAGTATGTTAAAGGCATGCTTTGTGTAGTAGCTGCAAATGCCAAAGCACACACACACACACACAACAGCTCCTTTATGGGGAAATTTATAGATGACAGAATTCAGTCTGCTCTTGAAAAATGGGCAAGTGGAGCTAAGTGCGGCTTTCCAGGGAGCGATTCCTTGAGTCTGTGGTCCTTATGTCGATGGTTGTTAACGGCTCCCTCTATTGCAAAGTCAACATCCAGCATCAGTCTGTGAGTGAAATACCTCCGCTGTTGACATCGTAAGTCTGTCGGAGGAGACTTGAAATATGGCTCTCCTCGGACCACCTAGGAGTTGAACCCAGAATAAGTGCTGAGGTTTGTGTTCGAGCCGGAGAGTGCTGCAGCTTTTAGTTCAATCATAGCACCACCCTCTTGTTCTTCTTCTTCCTTCCTCTTCGGGATCAGCTTCTCTTTGTCCCACTGTGGCTCAGAGTGTGGACACCAGACCAACAAGAGACCGGTCTTTGGGGCAACAGCTGATGAATCCATAAAGAGATTACTACCCTACAAAAACCCACCAACATATAAAAGCTCCGGTATTGATTGCACCCTGGTTGGACTCCTCCTTGTTTTCCACCCACTGGAGCATGCCTGGAATATGAAGTCATGAAAAGCTCTTTGTGCTCATGTTGGGAGTGATCACTAATACATGTGTAAGGTTTTAGGTTTTTTTCTGCATTTCACTCAACTTAAAGGTTTTCCACCCGACCATTTTCGCTTGTCATCTCTGCTCCCACTTTGATGTTGTACCTGCATGAAGTGTTGCACAGACAGGAGGATCATAAAAGATGCAAGAGTAGCAGGAGTTTAACAAGAGAGAATGCCTTAGGAACACGGTGATGTGCCCTGCACCATCAAGTGTTTGATCTATGATAACTTTCACTGCAAGTTTCATAAAACTCTCAAACAGTGTGATATATAGTATAGTCTGCTGTCCATAGAAAATGTTCTGTGCTTTAGGCAGTGTAAGGTCCTATTGTATTGGCGCTATGTCTTTAGGTTTATGTGATTTACAGCTCAACCAGTATTGTTTCTGAAGACAGATAAAGGTTATTATTAAACATGCTGTATTTATATAACAATTTTCTTAACAAGGGGGATGATATGCCTATCTCCCGATTCGATAATGTCACGATACTTGGGTGCCGATTCGATATGTACTGCGATTTTTAAGTACTGCAATTCTACAATTATTGCAATTCGATATTACGATTTATTTTTTTAACACCAGACCATTGGAAAAGTTAAATCATACACTTCCGGGGACATTTACTTTGAAAAATATCAAAATGGATTCAGTAAAAATGCTTGATTTTGTGTCTGTATGTAGTCAGAGATGTCCTTTAGTCAAATATATCAGTTATTGCCAGTAATTATTTAATTTTTTCCAGCAAGCACAAAATCAAACAATAAAGATATTTTCCTCACAATTAAGTGTTATTTTCTTTTTAATTTATAAGGGACATGTAATGTTTTATACTTCTGGTGAATATAATCCAATCAATCTTATTTCCATTTATGTATTTTGTATATACTGTTCAGTTTGTTAACACCTTATTTTGAAAACCGGACAAGAGTCACACGTGTATACTTCCGCTAACTTCGCCAAGTCCGTCGCTAGCTCTCCCGTCAGCTCCGTTCTCTTTATACATCCATGGTCAGCTCCATCGGGGCCGTTTTAACGCATTTCACATAAATGTCAATAGATGTCAGTACATGGGTGCTCTACAGTTGTAGCGTCGGCTGATTTGTCCACGGAGATGCTAGTGGCGCCTCGACCGCATGTCACCGCAATACGATAATGTTCCCTGTCCATGACAGAGTTAGACAGAGTTGCAGCTTTAGCCATGATGTCTAGCTCTGCTTTTCCTGACAATGTGTGAACCCCAAAGTGTTTCCATACTTTACTGGATGTGTAGTGTTTACGACTTTGGATTTAAAATGTGAGGGTGCAGGTCGTTTCCCCACGGACCCTTTGCCATTTTCCGCTTTCTCGTTCTAATAACACATCCATGGTTTCAGTTAACTGCAGTTCTGTTTTGGTTATTGAAGCGGATATGGCATCAGGTTACTCAGACTACAACAATAAAAGCAGTAATTTCCTTCTACCTCTGCAGGTACTCAAATGAAGCAAATGTGTTGATTCTGGCATTAAAACAAATCTATTTCAAAACCATGAAAAAAAAAAAAAGAATGGCGATACATAGGTACATTGATTATTTTCCCCCACCCCTGAGACCCCATATGTTCTACAACATAATTTTTCTTCTTTGGGAAGGTGTGAAAGCCTCCCACAGGACCAAATGGTGCATGAGGATTCAGGCTTAGGGCATCCCATAAGCAATCCTTGCAGTACTGTTATTAATTACCCAACAAATATGTAAACAAACAAACTGCATCACACTGTATGTATCATATTAGATATCCAATAAAAAAGACCAGCATTGGCCCTTTATACTGTATTGTGAAACTCTAAGATGACTCTGATGACATTAATGCCAAACTTCATTTATTCAGGGTTAATTATTGCTGATTTTATTTATCTTCATTCATTTAGAATATTTAAAAATCCGGGTGTAAAATCAGATTGTAAAAATTCAACCTGCAGTGTAAACACTATACTTTTAGCCTTTCGATTGTATATAATTGTTTCATTAATAACTTAAAAGGGAGTCAAAGTGCACAAATTCTGCAGCGTGTGAGGGGACAAGCATCAATAAATTATGGAAATATGTTTAAGACAATCTGCTGCTTTTAAAAACAATCCAGGTATTTTTCAATTTAATTACAAGAAAATATAAATGATAAGTGATGAGTGATAAATTATAAGTGTATAAGTGATATTTCTTGTACCTTGATTATTCTGTGTTTGTCTCAAGAGAGGCCAATAGACTAGTGCGGCTTGTCTGTGAAAAACCCACTTTGAGGAAGCTCTTCACCACAGTGAACATTCAGACAAGTGGAAAGTGCTTGACACTTGCCATTAGTGTTTTCCTTGTGTCAGCGAAGCCCCCTCAGCTGCCATCACATCACAGGTTATCTCTGTGACTAGTAAACAGAACGACCTTTTGACCCCTGGCGGATGGCCACCCGCCGGCTACGACATTCTTCACCTGCTGCACTTGGAAGGTCACTGCCTGTCATGGTTTGTGCATTTGTTTGTGTTGTCATTGTTTCCCCATGAATTTTGCTGTGGTCCGGGTGAAAGACCTGTAAAAGGTCTATTGATGTTTATTTCTTTGGACCAGTGCGCTAACATACAAATACTCATTTAACAAACATTTATGTAAACACATTCCATGAACAACATTTAGTCCGTTGTAGGACACAAAGCCTATGTCAAAACCCATAAACCACCAAAATTAAATATTGCATTATGTCCCCTGAACACTCAAATCATTCTATCTGTGAACTAAAATCTTGTCTTTTCCCAGCATTTCAGACTACCACTTTGAACTCCTTCAGTTTGAATCACACTATCAAAGACTTCAAATTAGTGCAGCAATGATCCTATTAATTGACTTCATCCTGTCAAAGTATCAGGCAGAAAGAATATCTCATTTGCAGCTCAGCACGACACTGAAAAGAAAACCTCTAATGAGCGAGCCCTTTTTGTCAATAGAATATCTGCTTGATAGCTCAATTTGTCTATACAATCATATTTATCTCTGTGTATTGCTGGACAAGAGTTGTCATAGCTGTTGCACATGTGGGTCAGTCATAGGGAGGATTAATCAGTGTTCTTTATCAATGCCTCACAAGGGTCACCTGGCTAATTGGCATTTGGGGGACCTTCCTTTAGCCAGAGAGAATCAGCTGATGATGTATGTTCTTTTCAGCTAATCCTTGGCTCTGATCCATACAGCTTTGCACAAATACACCTGTGAGACTCAGAGTCTCGAGCAGCTCAATCTCGGAACCCATCGGCTATCGGTCTGACAACGGATAAGCCTCTGGGGGCAAGGGGCTATATTTCTGGGGTTCAGGTGTAACCAGCGGATATCCAGGCCAAGGATTCCTTTTCTGCACGCTGCTCATTGTTTGAAGTCCGATTAGCAACTTGAGATGGGAGACTGGATTTGAGAGGCGACGTGTAACACCGGATACGACCTACAGATTCTGCATATGAATGCAAAATCTGTTTATAGAGATTACGAGCAGCTCCACCCGAGTTACCTCGATAATAAATTTAGTTGCTGGGGAAGAGGAGAATGTTACTAAATTCATTTAGATCCAGCATGCAGTGCTGCTGCTGCAGAAGTATAAAAACAATGTGCATTGTGCTACAAACATACATAACTTAAATTGTAAAAGAAATTCTAGGTGCTGACCTTGCAGAGGACTCTTAAAACTTCCAATAACTGATATTTTTTGGTCACCGGGGGGCAGCGAAAACAAGTTGTGAGCACAACATTGTGTGTGTGGCGTTTGTCATCACCTGATGAATATAAGTCAAATATTAAATCTCTTTTAGCTCTGTTTTGGTCTCTACCAATTCTTGAGGGACATATCTGTCTCTTTAACTGCTAAATGCTCCATTATGTTCCCCAGCTAGCTGGTGAATACTCATCTGTTCATCACTACAAGCGACCCATTTGATACATTGTTATTCTAAAAAATGTATTAAAGCCGCTCTAATGTTTTGAGCTTGAAAACAAACACACACAGTCATACAGTTAGTCATTGTAAATCTGCAAGTCATGTTTACAAATGCTGGAGTGAGTAGCTGTCAAATTTTGTCGGCTGCTATGTAGAAAACTTTGATTTAAATGTACAAAAAACAATCATTGAATTCATAAACTAAGTCAGCAGTATTGCAAGACAGCTTGAACAGAAGCCACTATTCTGCAATTACACCGAGGACTTATTAAGTACACTGTGCAACAACACAGACGCAAACAGATTAGTGACAAGCTTGTATTGACCAAGCCAACCATTCTTTTGTTTGATTTGCTCAGCAATCCTTGATTATCGGACAAAGCCTGTCCTGTAGCGGAACAATAATTAGATCCCAAGTCTCTTCAGTTTACACCACTGTAAGTGGTTCAAAGTGGATTTATAGCGTGTGTGTTTGAAATAGCAGTGAAAGAGTCTGCAACCTAATTGCTCGAAATCCATGTCCATTAATAGGATATACGCCATGACCTGAATCAAAAGCAAGTTCCACATTTATAGTGTCACATGGTTCGGTGCTGCAGTTTACTGCTGTTCATGCTGGGGTCTTCATGCAAACATTGCAACACAGTACAGATAATGGATTTCTCTCTCACATACATACAGTATTCAAAAGTAAAGCATCCATTAAAGCTGTTTTAAAGTTAAAATTAAAGTCAACTCTTTCAGATCTGAAAATTGACCATTAGAATAATACAGCTTATGAACTAATTATTTTCAAAGTCAGAGACCAACTCCTTTCAACTCATACTGTAGGGTTATATCTGAATGCAGTGTTGTCTTACAGCAAGAACATCCTTACTGCTGCTTCCTGTACATAATGGAGGGATGTCACGAGACCAGACATTTAGTAGTCGATACCAATACCAGTGAAATTCCATGATTGACACCCAAGTCAATACCACGGTAAAAAAATAAATAAATAAATAAATCCAACGTATTTCAAAATACACTCCTTTAGTGTTTTCACAGTACTGGAATTTCTAACTTATATACAATACCTTGAAAAATATTGATATTCTATACCGTTTGATACCACAAGGAAAATCTGACAACATTGAGGGCATCAAATTTTAGATTTTTATGAAAAGACAATGTCAACTGACACATTGCTGACGGAGAGAAGAGAGAGCAGAAAGTGCAGCTGGTACACGTGTATCGATACTGTGGAGAATGAGTATTGAAACGGTTTCAAATATTCAGTATCAATATTCAGCACAATATGTATTGATATGTATCAATATTTTTGACAACACTGCGCTCCTTTGTTACCGATTTCATACTTTTTTTGCAAATGTATTATTAATCGCTGATAATCCACCTCAAAAACTACATTTTACAATTACATTTGAACACATCATAATAATATATAATTTACCTTCACCCAATACTAATTTATAGACATCAAAATGTAACTCAATGTATCCTCCGTCCATACATTAGCTGTTAGCTTTGTTATTTAGCCAAGCAGGACTGTGCTTCCCTCCTGCTGATAACAGCTAACATTACTAGCTCTCCTCTCCAAGGATTTGTTGTTCACAGTGTAGCATTATCAGGGACATTTTCTATCGTCCCTGGGACGATGTTAGTCTCAAGCCCTGATCCACCGGTAGAAAAACGAATATCTTCACATTTTCAGAATTTTGGCATTGACTTGGTACTGAAGTATCGGTTCTCGTGACATCCCTTACAGAATGGACACTACTGTAGTACGGACACAGTCTCTACCTCTTCCTCCATCAACTACTCCTCCAATGACAGGGGGTGCCAGAGTCGGAGGAGAAATGTAGGCTGGCATCCAGCTCTGAGTCACTCTCTATGTTTGTGATGATCCAACCTGCCTACTAAAGAATGATTCCTCCTCAAATTAGTTCTTATTTTAGGCAGATGTCCTCACAAAGAAATGCCAGTTACTTTTGTCTTCATGATGGAAAAAAAATAATCTTTACTGAATTGTGGATAATTTCCACCAACAGAGTGACATCTTCCAAGTTGCCCACAGTGGCAGAAACAATCCACCTTTACACTTCTTCCTATTCCCTCCTCAGCCGTGCTCCCTCTCATCTCCCCTCTGCAGTCTCTGTGGTCTGTTTAATGAGCTCACCCTGAGCTGTGTTTAAGCTCATTAACCTTTGTGGGTGGTGAGTCCCACTGAGAGGGGAAGCCATTGATACGCAGGCAAAGATATAAAGAGGGAGGGGTTTTTAACACTTCAAACACACAGAGATTTAAACGTATTAACATTCTGCAAATTGTACTTACAAATATTTGAGAATTATCATAGATCTAAAATGGCAAGAATTTGAACTGTGTCATAATTTGTTGAATAAAAAAGCAGTTTCAAACAACTTGATTTGCAATGGGAACCTGACATCTATTAACTGTCTTACTACTGTACGCGTTATACAAAGACCTGAATTCCCCTTACATTTCCTTTCAGGGTATAACTCCCATGAAAATGTAAACCCAAATAAAATCTGATTATTGAATGTACATCTTCTAATGGAAATAAAACATTTGATTGATTGAAAGAATGAGGCTAAAGCTTCATGTCCCAAAAAGTTTCCCTCGCCACTTAATGATCCATGTAGAAGACATAGAACTAGGGAGCAGCATTGTCCATGTGTTGCAGTGTAGAGCTAGTTAGTCATAGTATGATAAGGAAAAACATGAAATCAGACCGCTGTTTTGCTTACATACTTTCAAACAGCATGTTTTTCACTTGAGAAAAGCCTTTTAGGATGAGAACTAGTCGTGTTTGCCAAACGTAACTCTATCTTGGATAAAGAGTTTGGCTGGGGTTGCTGGAGTGTAAACTTCCCAAATCCAGTAAAATGCAGGAGAGAAACCCTAAACAGCATCCAGGCCAGCTTCCATGCAGTGGGGGAATACTACACAGTGGATGTGCTAGTCGTGAATGGGGCTTTTTTGTTACATAACCTGTAACCCCCCCCAGGTTAATGCAGTCAGCTAATGATATGCTCCTTGGCCTTGAACGCTGGGTTATCAATGTAGCTAGTAAGCTCAACATGATAACAACTGTGCCTCACATTAGAGCAGAAAAACACACAATTTAATCCATTCCTTGCACTTTTGCTGCTGTGTTTTTTGGTTTTGGAAAGGCTAGAAAAAATCTTTAGATGTGGAGTATTGCTCCTATCACAGCCCCATGCACCAGGTGTATGTGTAGAAATCCAAATGTTGACAGACATGCTGGCTGCTTAACTTTAATTGGACAATTGCTGTTCAGGATAAGGGGTTAGGGAATAGTCAGCTGCCCAGCAGGGTGATTAGAGCCCAGGTTCAACCCAAGCTTGATTAAATATGTAATAATAACGGCACTGCATTTGCTTCATTTTTGCCATCTACTGAAGACAGGGAGTATTTTGAGCAGCCGTAGACCAATTAATCGACCAAACCGATTAATCAGCACCAATAGGACGCTTTACAAACTATCGTTATCAGTGGAACAGGGCTCCGATAGTGGGCGATGTCCGATGGACAGTCTCCCCCAGTCATGCTGGGACGTACATTACCTTTTTGCATGCAGCCTCCATACACAAAGTCAAGGTAGAGGGGGAGAAAAAAAGTTATCTGTCAGATCTATAACGCATCACTACCAGCTCTTTGTCCACGATACAAGACAGGTAGACAGGGAGGAAAAGAAATCATTCACTGTTATTTTAACTTGCCTGCCAATTTGGTGTTCTCTCTTCCAAATCATCCAGCCATGTAACTATCCATTCATGAAATGAAATATCACACTTTAGGATCTTCCTAACCCTGGGGAATATTCACCAACCTTAATGGTTTGTAAGAGCGGCATTTAACAACACGCAACAGAAGAAGTCCTGGCAAGTCATAAGCCACAGAACGGCGCATCGCCCATTGTAAATAAACAGAACATATTCCAACAGTGTAATCCCCCAAATCACACTTCAGATTCAAACTAACAGTGACATAAAATATGCCGGTTTAATAAAAACGGCACATGTCAAAAGTAGCCAACTAGGCTGCTGCAGAAGTAAAGAAGATATTGGCCAATTAATCGGCTTTTCCCCGCTCCAAACTGTCATTATTATATGGGCCTTAAAGATCGGGCAACCTCTAATTTTGAGCAAAATAAGGATGAATAATAAGATACTTTGACACACAGACAAACACACACACACACATTGAGTCACCTAGCATTGGACTGTTTCCAGGGAAATCTTGAAGAAGCAGGAAGTAGGCATGAGAAGTGAGAATGGTGTCAATCCCACGGAGTAATATCCTCATATTTGGTCAAATCAAAATTTGAAGTGTGTGTCAGCCAGACGTCAGACAGCCTTCATCTGTCATTCTACGGTGTGAACGAAGGAGAGGATTTCTTTAGCTTCAGAGGTAAAAACCACGAGACACATCCTCCAAAATAACACAGGTCGACCATGTATTGATCTTCATCTCAGATCAGACAGAAGTTGCAGTTTTCATTCTGCTCAATTTAGTTATTTTGTTACACAAACAAACAATCCTGTACTTCTTGCTTTTCAGCTCATCTTACTCCATATTTTTCTCTCTCTTAGTGACTTTGAACAAACACACATTCACACAGACACTTCCACTAACAGATTTTCTCAGTGCACAGACAATAGTAGTAAAAGCGTGTGAAGTGCATTAGCTGCGGTTCTGACATAACATGCTCCATTACCAGCTGGCATCATGCCCTGTTTTAGAGCCTCATACCATCCTCCCACCACACCGGGACAAGTAGAAACGGGAACCTCAATTCACTTCTGACCTTTGACCTCTGAAATACAGCAGCTGAACATAGCTTATTTTCATCCCTTTCTATAAAAATGTCTACAGCAGTTTTTCAAGGCAAACAAACATTAAGAGGGAAATACATGTATTCATTCATTCATTCATTCAGCAGTATTAAGATTTGTTCCTACTTGATTTGGGTCTGGTTAGCGCAGGTTAGATTGCTGAATTTGTATTTAAAATCCAGAGTTAAGTACTTGGAATGGTAAATGGACTGCATTTGTATAGCACCGTATTACCTTACCGGAAAGCCCTTTATAATTTGCCTCTTCTTCTTGCCGAAGAACAGGCAGACACGCAGAGCCGGGTATTGAACCACCAACCTTGTGATGAAAAGACACCCTGCTCTACCTCCTGAGCCACAGCCGCCCACACGTTGTGTTCTTCAGCACATCCCTTTCAAATCAAATTAGCAGGGACTAAAACGTCATTGTTACATTGCTATTGTGAGGTAAATAAGTGGTATACATATTAAATGAGTACACAGACTGACAGTGGAAAAAAGATATCCCTCCCGTCACTCTCTATACTCTCCCGCGGGACTTGTGGTTTAATGCTTACATGTTTCTTCAAGAGAGCCTGGTTGTTTCCATCCCTCTGTCTCTTTCTGATTGTCTTTTACAGCCACTGCTCCCTGGGGAGGAAGCCGTCATATTGTTTCTCCCTCCAGCAGATGCTCTCCTCCTGCCGTAATCTGTCTGCCGCTGAGCCAATATTATTAGGCGCTGATTTTTACAGGGGGTGGGGGGAATAAAGGGAGGGGGTTGCATATTCACATCTTCACAGCTCAGTTCACTTATTCGGTGGCAGAAAAGGTTAAGAGCTAGTGAGACCGGAGGAGAGGATTAGTGCTGTGAGAATTGCTTTTTATTACTGTTAAGGTCACAGCCATATTTAAAATCCATGAGAGAGCAGCGTCGGTGGATATGTGGCCAGATGGGAGAGCTTGTCTCAGCGCCGTGCTGCAGAATCAGCTCTGACTTTGATTTCATTAAAGAGACACTGCGAGGCTTCTTATGAATACAATATAACCACGTAGGAGCGGGAGATAACCGCAACAATGGTATCAGCAATCACTGGAAATCAAAGTGTATTCACATGGAGAGGAGCAAAGATCCTGTTTGTGCCATGTGATATAATGGTCTGAAAAGGATTACATCATCGTTTGGGATGTAGGTGGGGGGGCTGGAGAGAGAAGACTTGGACTGCCACCTGGTGTCCGTCTCACCAACTTCACCCTCCTCTGATCTAAAACCACCAGTGTTGAAACAAAGCTCCCTGTGGGTGCTGCTGAATGAGAACATTTGTTCTCCCAGACGCGTTGCATGAATTACCAGCAGCAACGCTCCTCTATGCTAGATGAAACAGGAAAGTGTCCGTACACAGGGGGAAGAGTGGCAGCCATAGTTTTCCATATGAGAGCATGGTAAATGGTGCCTGCACGGCACCCATACATCCTCTGGCGGAAGTGTTGCCATTGCCAAGATGCCATTAGGCAGCTGCTGCGTGGTATTTGCAGAACTGCAGCATAATGACGCAGAGGGCTGTGTTTAGTGCTTGTCATTACTTGGGGATTAGGACTCCTCTTTCAAGTCGACACATCTCTGAAGATGTGTGCAGCCACAAGGGAGCCATCGGGCCTCGTCTGACGATGAGACGGCAACATGTTTTCACATATTTCAAGCAAAGCGAGCGTGTTTGTTTGCAGCCAAATCGGGAGCAAATCTCAGAAGAGCCTCTTAATGGCACTTATGAACTAATAGCAAAATGGCAACTGCTACCTCAGTGTGTGTCTGCAAGAGACACTCGTGCAGCATGAAGCCTGTTTCTGCCCTCCCTACTAATCATTTGGTTTCTGTGGCAATTAACATTTTCATTGTCCTATCTCAAAGGAAAACCTAGTTGTATATTAAATTAATTACACATCATTATTGAGATGCTTATATGACATTAGTGAGGTGAAAACAGCAGATGACTAGAATAGAGTATAAACTCATGTCTTGTTGGGTGGCAACCAATGCGAGAAATACTTGTTGAGCCTCTAGTGGCTTGAGGTCATTTCAAATAGACTTTCTATACACAGCTTAATGTTTGACTTAGCTTGTGTTTCAGGGCACATGCATACACTTTTACATCTTGTAGCTGTCAGATCTTCTTGATGCTGAGACACTGAAGCAAATGGATGTCAAGGACCTTACTTTAGGGCACCCACCCAGCAATTTTTGACATTTGATTTGCCAGGGTCTGTGGTGCTCAAAGAACTAAAAATGACAATTATAAAAAACACTTAACAGGAACATGTCTTTCCAGAAACAGGGTCCTGGCCACTCTGGATAATCCACAGACCTCACTGTCTTTGCCAGAACTACTTTCTACCTAAGAGATAGTCCATATTATCCAGAGTAACTGTGACACTTCACAAGATGCTTCTGCTGATATTTTTAAAAGCAAATTTTCAATGCTGTGACCCCCACAAAATTACATTCACATTCATTGAAAGATAAGATAAGACTTTATTGATCCCCAAAGGGAAGGTCACATGTTAAAGGAGCACAAGAGATGGACTACGAGGTAAATAAATGAAATGAAATAAATACAAATACAGCTAGAAAAGTGCAGTCAGTAGAGTGGAGATCTCCACCAGATGTGCAACAGTCACTGCTTTAATGTTTGAATGGATGAATACAACCCACAGTTGAGAG
>CAKALG010043421.1:0-10597 GCA_916700815.1 Helicolenus hilgendorfi
TTATAAAACAGTGCGTAGGATCCATACTCAAAATGTACGTGCGCGCAAAAGTCGAAAATGGGGTGCACCAAAAAAAAAAAGAATCGAACTTATGAAACTGTGCGTACGCACATCTGCAGACAATGTTCCCTTTATAAACCACAGTCCACCTGGAAATGTGTGCACGTGGATCAGCCTCCTGTCCCGCCCTCTATGAATGTTTCTGCATGTGTTGGATCTTTACGGTGAATCACGGCAACTACCGAGAGGAAGACCAAAGAAATGTTTTTTTCTGACACAGAGATGGAGGTGGTTGTAGGTGAGGAGGTCTCTGAACACTCGCTCCCTCCTGATTCTGTCATTCCCGTAGTCCTCACAGTGCCGGTACGTCCACCATGCAGCATGTTACGAGTGTCACCGCTGTGTTTAATGTTTACAGCAGTCGGACTGATCCATTCACAAAATGATCGTGACAATCAGTAATATCTCCCCACCCTGGATATCGTTAGAAAAAATAAGTTTGATAGGTGAACATTATTTATTTATTTAAGTTTTTATGGCGAACTTGTCCTGCATTATGATTAGGACTGATAATGATAATGAGGATATGGAGTGTAACGATTATGTGAGAGCCGTCACTGGCTTTATTTACACACTTTGCTAATTTACAGGTGGAGGTGACTGGAGGAAGCAGAGTGTGTTCATAAATCATGTCATGTTCACTGCAGCGATTTATCACACAACAACTTTATGAAAACTGATATCCTACTTGGTTATATCTGTACATTATTAAAAGATGTTATTAAAACTATTGGCGCTCTGTTCTGCCATTCTTTAATGCTATTTGATGTAATCCTGGATTTCTAACGTGAATGGTACGTGATGGTGAGACAGCGCTGATGAGATACTGAGCGGAATTTGATTTGAGATTTGAGTTGGCTGATATCTTTTACATGTGTAAAGTGCTGAAGGAGTACAGGTGCAGCTCAAAAAATTAGAATATCACAAAAAAGTTCAATATTCTTTGTCCGTTATTTAAGAAAGTGAAAATGTAATATATTATAGACTCATTGCACATAAACTAAAATGTTTCAAGCATTTTTTCATTTTAATTTTGATAATTACAGCCTACAGCTCACAAAAGAAAGAAAAAGGGTATCTCAAAATATTAGAATATTTCATAAGATCAATCAAAAAAAGGATTTACAATACAGAAATGTCCAACTTCTGAAAAGTGGACATTTACACACTCAATACTTGCTATTGAGTGAATAAATGCACAAATTACTGCACCAATGTGGCGTGGCATGAAGGCGGTCAGCCTGTGGCACTGCTGAGACGTTATTGAAGCCCAGGTTGCTTTGATAGTGGTCTTCAGCTCATCTGTATTGTTGGGTTGGATGTTTCTCATCTTCCTCTTGACAATACCCCGTAGATTCTCTATGGGGTTCAGGTCAGGCGAGTTGGCTGGCCAATCAAGCACAGTAATATCATGGTCAGCAAACCAGTTAGCAGTAGTTTTGGCACTGTGGGCAGGTGGTAGGTCCTGCTGGAATAGGAAATCGGCATCTCCATAAAGCTCGTCAGCAGACGGAAGCATGAAGTGCTCTAAAATGTCCTGGTAGACGGCTGCGTTGACTTTGGACTTGATAAAAGACAGTGGACCAACGACAGGAGATGACATGGCTCCGCAAATCATCACCGACTGTGGAAACTTCACACTGGACTTCAAGCAACTTGGATTCTGTACCTCCGCTGTTCCTCCAGACTCTGGGACCTTGACTTCAAAATTAAATGCAAAATTTACTTTCATCTGAAAAGAGGACTTTGGACCACTGAGCAATGATCCAGTTCTTCTTGTCCTTAGCCCAGGTAAGATGGTTCTGACGTTGTCTCTGGTTCAGAAGTGGCTTGATACTAGGAATGCGACAGCTGTCTCCATCTCCTGAAGACGTCTGTGAGTGGTGGCTCTTGATGATCTGACTCCAGCCTCAGTCCACTCCTTGTGAAGCTCTCCCAAGTTCTTGAATCAGCTTTGCTTGACAATCTTCTCAAGGCTACGGTCATCCTTGTTGCTTGTACACCTTCTCCTACCTAACTTTTCCCTTCCAGTCAACTTTCCATGAACATGCTTCGATACAGCACTCTGCAAACAGCCAGCCCTTTCAGCGATGACCTTCTGTGACTGACCCTCCTTGTGGAGGGTCTCGATGATCGTCTTCTGGACAACTTTCCAGTCAGCAGCCTTCCCCATGATTGTGGTTGCATGTACTGAACTAGACTGAGAGATATACGGTATTTATTCTGTATGGATAGCAATTTACTGACTCTCGAAATGAAATATTCTAATATTTTGAGAAACCTTTTTCTTTCTTTTTTGAGCTGTAGGCTGTAATTATCGAAACTAAAATGAAAAAATGCTTGAAACATTTTAGTTTATGTGCAATGAGTCTATAATATATTACATTTTCACTTTCTTAAATAACTGACAAAGAATATTGAACTTTTTCATGATATTCTAATTTTTTGAGCTGCACCTGTATTTGCCTTTTCTGCTGGTCAAACATTTCTCTATATTGTTTAGCGAGGCAGCTTCACTCCAGACAACGCATCAGAAACTGAGTAAAATGGAGTTGACACTATTTAGTCCTCATTTCTAGTTAAGAATCGTTGTTTCCCATTATACTGTTGAAGTATAATTTGACTGCCAAAATGAGAACAAAGAGCTGTTGTGTTATCTTGCACTTATTCACTTGTGCAGCCACCAGCTTTACTTTTTAAATGGAAAACCTCAAACCCAGTGTTTGAATTATTGATGTGTGTACTTGACAGACATGTTGGGTCTTTGATAACTGACTGGTAGCCTCGTGAGATGTGGCGATAACTGAAATAAAAAGGAAGAAAAAAAACAAACTTCTTAAAAAAAACGACCTTTATTGAAGACATTCTTGAATGTCAGCTGGATTTGATATTAGAGTGGTATTCAAAGAACAATAAAAAGACATTGGGACATCACATAAAAAAATATTTTTCAAAATAAAGAAAAATACACTACCAACTCAGAAATCTCATTTTTGAGTCGTAACACCTAAAGACTAGTTACTTTCATACTGATTTTTTTTTTCCTGCCTAACTTGTTACATAATAAGGCAGGGGATAAAGAACTACCACTAGAAAATCTCAAACTTAAGATATGTAGTGTTAACTTTACAAAAAAAGGAGAATAACACTGTACATCTTAAAAACATTAAATATACACATGATCTTGTTCAATCTGACTTATGTTTCAAGATGGTGAATTGAGTATATCAGGGTTATATGGCATAAACAAAACTTCAGGTCCCATCCGTAAGCAATTTACTCATCATCCTCGTCGTCGTCGTCATCATCATCGTCCTCTTCTTCGTCTTCCTCGTCTTCCTCTTCTGCTGGAGCAGCGGCTGCTACTTCTACTGCGCCCTTCGTGCGATAAGCAACGATGTCCTGTGGAGAGCCCAACGAATGTGATTTTAGCACTACAGAGAAACCTTCTGTTTTACATGCAAAAAACCCCCAGCAAAATATGATTTTTAAATTTCACAAAAACAAGTCCTCTTGTGTATTTACCTTGTCATACTTCTCCTTCAACTTGGCAGCCTTTCTCTCATACGGCTGCTTGTTCTCTGCAGATGAGCTGTTCCACATCTCTCCCAACTTCTTTGCAGTGTCCCCAATGGTGAGTCCAGGGTGCTCAATTTTCACCTTGGGGCGAAAGTCTGCACAGAACAGGAAGAATGCAGACCTGTGGGGGGGGAAATGTGTCAGTTAGATTAAGATATGATAATCCACTTGTCACTTACTGTTGGGAAAAAAATAAACTTGTGTGGAGCAGGTTGATTCTGGTACATACGGTGGTCTCTTGGGGGCATTGGGGTCCTTGAATCGCTTCCTCTTCTGGCCCTTGGGGGGATCGTAATTCTGCATGTCCCTCTCGTAACGCGCCTTGTCTTGTTTGGCCATATCTTCAAACTTGCCTTTCTCTTTCTGTGACATCGTCTGTGGGAAGATGAGGAAAATATTGGATTTAGAGAAGAAAAAAAAAAAAACACGTAAAGAAAAAAAAAGATTATTCAGCTATTGAGAGTAATTCATGTTACCTTCCACCGCTCAGAGCATTTCTTGGAAAACTCTGCAAAGTTGACAGAGGCGTCAGGGTGTTTCTTCTTGTGTTCCTCACGGCATGTTTGCACAAAGTAGGCGTATGAGGACATTTTGCCCTTGGGCTTTCGAGGGTCCTTGCCCATCTTGGACCGCTAAAAAGAGAGAAAAAAAATAATACATGTTTTTGTGAGAAATGCATCCAATATACTCGCAGCTGCAAAATCTAAATATCTCCCCAGTCAGTTGTCTGCCTCTTGCTTTGTCAGGTCCATCTATTGTTTAAATGGTGTGGTGGGAGGAGGGGATGACTAATAATCCATTGTATGTATGTAGAGGCCAACATGATGCTTCCTTTAATATCTAACTACACATTAGTTTACTGGTAACGCTGCTTTACATCCAGCATGCATTCACTGTGATTTAGTGCAGAGTTGGTGAAAAAGGCGCAGTGCGCTAAAAATATATGATCTAGTATCTCGCCTCCCATTAAAAGCTCATTTAGATGAAGACATTAGCATTAGCCTCCACCGCCTCCTTTGATTGTTCGTTAGCTGCTAGCCGCTCTCGCTTTGTGTCCTGCTGCTGTTAGCTCTTTGAGCTAAGCTAGCAGCTTTTAGCGTGACACACACACAGAGCTCATTTCATGAAGACGATTATTAAAATGGCTGATTTGATTGCGAACAATGGCTAGCGGGCTGCTACGACACACCAACCCGCCTCTTTAACAGGCCTCGCGTCTAACCTCCAGGTTCTGTCGGGATAATAATGCAGTTTATGGGATTTAAAGTCTCTATAAAAAGTGTCGGTGATGATTACAGAGGAGAGATGCTCCGCCTGCATCAGCACCAGCCAGCTATTAACCTACGCTCACCTTCTGGCTAGCGGTAGCTCCGGTGATAGCAACATGGCCAACATGACCAGCCACCATTAACAGGGCTAGCACAGGAGGCTAATGAGTTAGCTCGTCACACATTAAGATTACATGAGCGTAGTAATTGACTTGCTCAATGGGGGTTATGCATATGCATTGCACATTGTTTATGTTATTATTTATGGCCGAAGCTAAAGTCAGTGTTTGGTAACTACGCAGCTAAGTTAGCAATAGACTGTCTGCAGGATAGTGTGTTAGCATCGCATCCAGCTCAGTCATGCAACTCCAGATGAAGGTTACACCGCTGCTGGAGCTCTGCAGTCCTCACACAGTCTCCTTCCTACCAGGTATTCATCTCCACTACTCTCTGTGTTAGTAAGTGAACATGTATGATGCTTACCCCAGCTGAAGCGCTGTATGAAGCCAGCTCTACGTCGGTAGTACGTCTCTAACAATGGGTTGGTGGGAGGAGAAGCACCGTCAGTGCGTGGTGCTGCTTGTTCGGCTGTGAGGAGGAGGATGTCTCTGCGTCTATCCTGTGTCGAGCTCCGGCTGGCGGACATTGGCTGCCGTTAAACTCCTTGGAGGATCTTATTGGACAGTGGGTGTCTCAGTCCTGCTGCTCGGTGCTGTTGGTTGTCCACAAACAGCAGCGGCGGCGCTAAATTTGAATGTGAAACAGCCAACGCCTTTATTCTAGTGTAGACAAAGATTCATGCGAGTAGTCACGCTGGGCTGCTAGACAGGAGGAGACATGTGAGGTGGAACAGTTACCAGAAGGCCTGAGAGGACTTGGACTGCTACAATGTGCAATTACTACATTAAATAGGCTTAAATACATGTAGATTAGGAGGCTATTATCAACACACTTTTGGGAGTTATCATAGAAAGTGGGATAAACACATACACAGAGTGGTAACTAAAATGGGAAACAGTTTGTCTGTAATTAAGAGATGTGCAAAATATCTGACAATACAAACAATTAAACAAGTAATTCAAGCTTTGATTTGATCTAATCTGGATTATTGTTTAGCAGTTTGGTTCGATACTTCATCAGGTAAGAAGACTGCAACTGGTCCAGAATAAAGCGGCACCTGTACCTGGGTGGAGATCAAATGTTCTTAAAATGCATAAATGTCTCTCTTGGTTTGAAGTGAGAAATAGACTGCTGTGTTCATTGATGGTTTTCATTAAGAATGTTATAACAACAAAGACTCCATTTACAGTACAGATACACATAATTATTCCACAAGGCATGCTGCTGCAGGTTGTTTTTACTTTACCAAGATTCAAAACCAAATCAATACCAATTAACAGTGGTTCCCCCAACCTTTTTCCATTTAGGGGACCCCTTTTCAATAATTTAGTACACTTTTGACCCCTGACTAAGTGACATATTTTATGGATATTTATTTTATTTTATTATTATTATTTTTTATTTGCACATATATACAACTGCACAAAATCCAGTCAATTAAAAAAAAAAAAAGAAATGTGTCAGGAGAGGTCAAGAAGCCACAGGTTTATAATATTTCATATTCAATACATAACAATACAGAACAACTGAACAATAAACCGAAATAGTGAAGGCAATAACTACAGAGAAGTTTGTGTAAAACAAACAATTTTGGAAATTATTTCTTGTGAATATTTATCAGAGATGAGTTTTAATGTTGTTTTTAGGGACTTCTAATACAGATCTCTGTATTGTGTATTTAAGAGTAATTTTTAAAAATCATACATACTTAATAGGCCTCTTTTATTTGACAAATTCAGTGTTTTGTTCTCCCTGACACTTGGTAATTGTTCTATTAGCTCTTTGGTTGTTTTAACTGTGTACTTTTCTAATGCAGGACGAGGCTGTTAATAGAGAAGGAGAGCTCTGTGAATATAGCTTGTGTTCAGATCTTCACCGTGCCCTTATCTTGTGATATTTTGAGGTTTGTAATTTAAATAATAATCCAAATGAAAATAACAATTTCCATTTATTTTTCTTCACAGAATTGAAAGAAATACTGAGATAGAGGCCAACTTTATATTTTTCAAAAACATTGTCTTACAACCCTTAAAATCAAGAAGGCCTCGTGACCCCCCCGTGAAGTTTTGGCGACCTCTAGTCGGGGTCGGGACCCCCAGGTTGGGAACCAGTGACCTATAAGATAATTATATGTTTTCTATATAAAATGTAATCCGCAGAGTAACCGGTAACTGTAGCTATCAGTAAATGTACAGTATTTCTCTTGGAGAAGGGTTGAAGATTACAGCATAGAATGAAATTACTTGATTTATAGTTACTTTCCGCCACTGTCAGTAACAGACATAAATAAGGCCTATCTGGCAATGTTGAATTTTTAATGCAACATCTCCCCTGCTGAGCAGCTCACAGTGGCTATTCAGATGTTGTAGGTCTCCATAACCACAGCACCTGGAAACACCTTGCTGGGATCAGCTGTCTCTGCACAGATACAAACATTACCTGAGAACCAAACGTATACACACAGGCTCGAATTTAGGATCCACTGTTGTCAATTACGCTTTTCAGCAAGCCATCCATTAAGTGAACTGTCGCCTGGAAATGGAAATGAGAAGGTTTTCATTACACCGAAAATAACTATAGCACGGGATATCAAAACAGTGGTCACCAATGGCAACCAAAGGTAATGTGATACAAAGGATGTGTAGCCTAAAGATTGAAAGTTGAATGTATTTGATTTGAGTTTCAAAAACATGTTATATTTGATTTAGCAGGCGTCTTATTATTTGTATTGTATTAGGTATTATTTTTTGACTGTTGTAGCTATGTTATTATTACTCTTGTAGTTACACTTTAATGCATCATTGTAGCCTAATTATTATTGTAGAAGTGTCACATTTAATTTCCCTTTCATGCTCCCTCCTTGGGGTAATTCTGGTTCATACCTGCTGTTGTGAGTGTAAACGAGGGCATTATTTTCACTGGGATGTGTTTCCAAAATTCTATCTTTGTGCCCCTCACTTTTGTAGTTTCAGGTCGACTTTCTCACTAAAGTCTCTCTGAACATTGTTCTCTTACAAAATAAACTATAACTGAACATCAATCAAAAATAAGATAGTCAAGCACAGTTCTGTTTGTAGTAAACATGCAAATATAACAATTCAATTATCTATCAGAAACGTTCAGGTATCCATTAAAGGTACAGTGGGTCGGATTGGCCGGCATCTAGTGGTGTGGCTGCAGATTGAATTGAGTACCCCTCCGCTCGTTCGTCCCTTTATAAGGCTGCAGTAACGCGAGCCGCCGAGTGAAAAACTGTGTTAACCCCGTTAACCCTCGCTCAGAGGCCATCCTTACCATAATAACTACTTTAAGAGCAACGGAAGTCAGATGGCGGCTGGCGGTAACGCAGTTTTGCACTCTGTGGTTCACATTACAGTGAGAGCCAGTGTTTGGTTTGTCCATTCTGGGCTACTGTAGAAACATGGTGGACTCGAAGAGGATCCGCTCCTTATGTAGATATGAAGGGCTCATTCTAAGCTAACAAAAACACAAGGATTCGTAGTTTCAGGTGATTATACACTAATGAAAAATAGTTAAGAATATTATATTTCACTTCTGCTAATAGAGCCCCCCCCTTCCGACTGCTTCCGACTGCTCCTTTAAGAAATCTAGAAATTATTTGGGTCACAATACAGAGGTTTAGCATTTCTAGCTTTTGCATAATTTTTTTATTTGCTCAATTAAATGTTTTAGTTTTTTTTTTTGCTACATTTTGCATCCTGCTCATTGCCTGTAGCCTGGAGTGACTGTTGTATTCTACATATCAATAATTCAGGTTTGCAATCTAATAGTATTTTTTTTGTAGAGGGCAAACAGTGGTGGGATCCGTATGAAACATCTAATAGAAGACAATTTGTCTACCGGCCAAACTCATCTGCAAAGATTCTGCTGTAAGTTCTATTTACGGTCTTCTGGCAAAGTTCTGAATACCGAATTTGTGTATTTGTTTCTGTGTGTGTGTGTAATTGTATGTCTATGTTGATGCATATGCAGGTGCCCAACGTCAACTTCATTTATAGATTCTCATTCACAGTCAGGACCTTTTGGTTCAACTGTGTACAACAAGGAATTTTGCTGGAAGCCGGCCTATAAACCTGAACGCATTCGCACGGGAAACGCCTCGGGACAGAGGAGAAACAACCCGCATCCCAGCCAGGTTGGTATTTAGGCTGTGTTAGCTTCAATTTTACATTTATAGTTGAATGCCATGCTTGACCTCTCGCAGTGTATCGTAACCTTTAAATCAAGTTATTTTTCCCAAGTCTTTCATGATGTGGAGGCTGCCCAGGGACGCCGCACGAAGCTCGGAGTATGTCGGCTTCCAGTGTCCCCCGTCTGAGGGGGAGATCCGTAAGGCCTTGACAGCGCAGTACAGCTCCGTCTACAGATGTGACTACATGGGTACGCCTCAAGGTAGGACAAGTCTGTTGGCTCAGTCTTGTGTATATGAATGCACGTCAGAACAGCTGAACTGCTGACATTCAGGCACTCAGGCGTGTCCAAATCAAACAATCAGAATATTTCTCCCTACAGCTTATTTTCCTTTTGTTGTGGAACTTATTTGACAGGACATGATCATAATAATAATGCAGAAAGAAGACTTGCACCTCTGCACAGGAGGCGTGTAATGCCGCTTTCTACTGATACAGAGATGACAGACAATTATCGCCAGCCAAAGCAAAAGCCTGAACTGCTGGGAGACTACTCTAACTACAGCTGCACAAATCCTAACGTGGCCTGTCGTGGTATAGGTACCGTATGCTAGAAAAAAAACAATGTGAACACAGTAAAGAGTGCTTGCAATTCACAGAGCCTAATGCTTCCTGTCAATTGATTATCCTCTGTGTGTTGCAGTTCCAACAGTTGTGCAAAGGCACACTCAGCAGAAAAGATCCGATTTGACAAACTACGACAGGTTTTGTGGAAAGAGAGTCACTAATGTCGCACATGTGATAAAGTCCCTGCTGCCCCAGGAGCTGCAGCAGTTACACAGATTTTTACCCGAGGAGGGTGAGCATCAACTTCTGCCTTTGAATGTTTAAGCATTTTAAGGCCCAGACACACCAAACCAACCCAGAGAACTAGCGGCAATGAGGGCCGACTGTTGCGTCGCCTCACATCGCCTTTGTCTCGGCCGACAAGTTGCATTTGAACACACCGCAAAGACTACAGCCGACGGCCAGTTAGCACGTACGTTCTGCGCCTGCGTGAGAGGAAATAACTCTCAACACCAGCAGGTGGCGGTAGTCTGTATTTGTCATTCAAAAAGGGAAAACTGAAGACAGAGGAACGCAGATATACAAGCTGTCAGCGAAGCCAGAATGAGTTTTGAAGTGGGGGGAGGTCAACTTTGGATGACGTAATACAGTGTTTCCCACAGGATTTTGAGAGGCTGTGGTGTGGTGCTTCCAGAAGAAATCTTTGAACATATTAAAGTTAATGCATCAATCTGGAGCACTTTGAGAGCAAAATTACGAGGCTAATCTCTGAAGAACTTGGTGCTCTACTAAACAATTTAATCATAAATGTTATATGGTTATGAATGCTGATGGCAAAAAGTCACACATCAT
>CAKALG010043422.1:0-12594 GCA_916700815.1 Helicolenus hilgendorfi
ACCCCGCTGTCGTCAGCTGTTGCCATGGCAGCGTGAAATAAATTCCGTGCAACCCGAACCTCTCGTTGGGGAATCAATTGATCCTCATCACCTTCATCCTCATCCTCATTATCATCCTCTTATTCTATATGTGGGCTTAAGATGACACTCATCTGCTGTTGTTTCTGAGTGGCCACTTTATTATATGGGCTGATCTGAGAGCCTCTCGTGAACTGAGAAAATCATCACTGAAAATTGATGCTTGGGAGAAGCTTTAGAGCCCTTGATGACGGACGTCCTCTCCAACGACACAGCAGAGGTCATTGAGAAGGGTCGCGAAGTCCCCAGTCGGTCCAGTGTGTGTTAGAGGAGCTGGAAGAGTCGTCCAAAATAAATGATCGTTCCAGAACAAGATGTCCACCTACGCATAAAACGCGTCAGTGACTGTTAATGAGATTACTAGCTGCTGTATATCAAGATGTTTGTTTGTAATTGCAACAACAAATGAACACTGCTGACTTAAAAAAAAAAAAAAAAGATGTAGTTTACTGTGATAAACTTTCAACAAATTTAACCTTTACTCTCCCAGATCTCTCGAGTTAGGAAGGCAAAGTACATTGTTTTGTTTTGAATCTCACAAAGTAGATGTAGTAGAACATTTTAGTAACAACTAAAGTTAAGTATTAGTGATGGAGCAACACGGAGTGTACAGCATAAGAGCATTGTTTTTCCGCTATAATGTGAATACATTAGAGGTGTCTGTAGGCATATTTTTGAACTTCGGAGTGAGCCAGGCGAGCTGATTTCTTTTGTTTTATGCAAAGTTAAACCAAGTGTCTCTTGTCTCTAGCATCATGCACAGACATCAGAGTGGTATTTATCTTCTCATTTAACTGTCTGAAGAAAGTGAATGCACTCATTTCTGTTTTTATTTTGCCTCAAATGCACCAATAATCACATATTTGCATAGAATAGTAATTTACTAAACACATCATCCAAATAGAAAAACTGAGGAAAAGTGTATTCATGTTGACCACCCCCAGCTTTGCAGATCAGCCTTATCATACAATGTTGTATCTGTGTCAAGAGGATTGGGTCCAGATTAGTTTATTGTTATTTAATTTCACATACACAGCAATCAGTTCTCAATGAGGCACGGTGATCAGTTTTAAACATAGACCTGAAATAAAAAAGAGGCGCTGGGCACTGTTTGATGAATCATGCCACTTTGAATCTTGGATTAAGGATCACAGTTAGAAATGTCGCCAAAATGTTTCAGAGGAGGCAGGGCATTCAGAATTCCTGTTTTCAGCAAATGCACCATCCATGTGGCCAAAAATACACTACTCTATTAATGAAATACTAAATGGGCTGCGTCCAAAACAACTACTCAAGTGATGCATTCGCGCAGCCATGTAATTTTTGCATCCACCGTCTATTGTCTTTTTTTAGGCAGGATGTTATTAGCATACTCTGCTGTGCATGTGCGCAAGCGAGCTCAACGCAGGAGACTTGTTTTGTTCATTTATTAATAATTCCATCATTCAGCTGTGTTTTTCCACTGCCTCCCATAACTATGGCAACCAAGTCTTGAGGAGAGTCTGGGTCTATTGTAAGGGGGGAAGGAGGGAAAATGTTTTTTTCTAATATTCTCTTACAGCAGATGTTCACTTGTGACTTTTGGCTGTATGAAGGCAGTCCATCTTCCCAGTCAATGGAGAGCCTCTCATCTCCTTGAAAAAAAAAACAACCTTATAGACAATCTGCCCACAAGCAGACGTCAACCACATCTCACCACCTACCAGCTGCTTGTAATGCAGACACTGTGTGTGTGGGGTGCAGCGAGCAGCAGGCTAGGCTCGTGAGGCTTAATTCACAACTCAGCTCGGTTTCTGCTCACTATTATAATATGTATCTCGTCCACCTACAATGTAGATTTTTCTTGCCTCTCATTTCATGTGAGCATCCCACATCAGCCGCTGGGTTGTTGCAGGACTTCAGTTGTTTTTACAGTGATAGTGGATATGCTGAACATTTCTAGTAGATGCATCTTGAACGAGCTCACCAGGTACATGACCAGCGGCTCCTGGCCCTCAGGCCCCTCGGTATGAGACTTCTGAAAAGACCACAAACAACAACCACAAAGAGATGTAGAACAACCACAGGGGTATGTGACACAACCACACATACAACAACTACAAAGAGATGCAAGACAACCACAAAGAGAAGTAAAACGACCACAAAGAAACACACAATTTCTCCAGAGATGCAAAACAACTACAAAGAGGCACAAAATTATTTCAGAGACACAAAACAACAACAAAGAGATAAATTACTTCAAAGTGATGCAAACCAACCATAAACAGACCCAAAACAACTGCAGATAGACGCAAAACCACTACAGAGACTCAACACAACCGCAAAGAGAAGTAAAACGACCACGAAGAGAAGTAAAATGACCACGAAGAGAAGTAAAACGACCACGAAGAGAAGTAAAACGACCACGAAGAGAAGTAAAACGACCGCAAAGAGAAGTAAAACGACCACGAAGAGATGCAAGACAACCACAAAGAGAAGTAAAACGACCACAAAGAGAAGTAAAACCACCACGAAGAGAAGTAAAATGACCACAAAGAGAAGTAAAACGACCACAAAGAGAAGTAAAACAACCACGAAGAGAAGTAAAATGACCACAAAGAGAAGTAAAACGACCACAAAGAGAAATAAAACGACCACAAAGAGACACAAAATGACTTCAAACAGACTCAAAACAACTGTTAAGAGAATCAACTGCAGAGAAAAACAAAATGGCATAGTATAACTCTATGACACACATAAAAGGATGCAAAACGAACACAAAGAGAAGCAAAATGACTAAAAGGAGACACACAAAAAAAGAGGCCCGCATCAACTGCAATGCGTTGTTTGTCTTGCTCCTATGTAGGAGGGGTGGGGGGCCTTTAACATTGTCTCATTTATCCGTCCACGCTTAGAGGGTCTGGTAACATTCAGCCACTGATGCACATCAGAGTTCTCACAGGTGGCAGGGGGTCCACTTGTCAAAAAGAGAAGCTCCTGGTGGAGTTTGTCTGTTGTTCCCCCAGGTTATACCGCAAAACATCCTCAGAGGATCCACACAGGGAGGCTCGCCATAGGACCCAGATTCATACCTGAAGACAGGCCCCCCCCTGTGGTTGCCATTTGTGTGTTTGTTCATCTTGATAGGTCGCTGCCATTTCACCTGCAGGGTGGAAAGTGACAGCACTGAAGTCAACAACTGTACGTACCACATATTTGAAGTTTTGGTCATTTACTCGCAACTGGAAGAGACGTAAAATATGTCGTACTGAAATTTTACATTATACTCAAAGGTCAAAGCAGAGTGGGTGGCGTATGCAGTGATGCAGGTTAGTTCGGTGCTGTGTGACTCAGATATAATCATTGTTGTTGTTTTACTCAGCCTCCACCTGCATCATCAATATTCATTTCATGTTAAATATTTTACTATTTCTTTTCCAACAAATCTGTTTCTTTTGAGCTGGGATTTTTTGCTGCAACAGTGCAACAAAATGCTCCAATCTTTATCTTCTGCCCACCAGTCTGGCACTGTCGCATGAAAACAATTTGCCCATTAGTCTTAGGTATTAAAAAGGCAGGATGCTTTTTTTTTCTCCCTCTACTTCTGATCCGGAGCCAATTGTGTTTACCTCATTATAAATGCTTGCGGTTTACATTTTAACAGCTTTAAGCTTATTATTTCAGAGAGTTGGATAAAGGATAAAGGAGTTAAGATGCTCCTGTATGGTTTGGTGTTCTGCACTGTGTGTCTCCAGCTCAATTGATTATGTTTTTGCACCAGTACAACATGCTTTGAAGAGAATATTATTCCATTAACACTTATCAAAAATGTGATGATTACATGAAAACAACATCCCGCTCTACAACCTTAATATTTTTCATCAGCTTTTCCCTTTTTGCCTCTGTCGTTAAACAATAACGGAAATTGCATGTGAGCGCTGGCATTAAAATTTCATGGTCAGTATTTGTAGGGGGGGGGGTTCATTTGCTGGCTTTATTATGGTGTTGCATTCCTGATGGTCCACACGGTGAAATATTGGCAATGTTTGTGTTTATTCGTTGCTAAATGTTTACACCAATATGTTTCCAGTGTGTTGTCATGAGCTGCCCAATGTTGAGCAATACTAGACAAGTGGTGATTCAACAGAATAAACATGCAGAATCTGACTTGTGCTGTAAGCAAAAATATGTTTGAAGGGAGTAGCTGAGCTCTTCTCCCTCCTCCACCACCACCAGTCAATGAGCAGCTGGACAGCTTGAGGGATAAACAGCATTAGTGGCCAGAGGACGAAAAGCAGAAGAAAAAACACACGTCAACTGGGTCATAATATCAGCAGAACTGTAGTGAATCTGTATTTGTTGTGAGGCTTAATATAGATTCTCTGCCAGGGAGCCAGGAGTCAGAAAGACAAGTGAGGTGATGTTGTATGTTCGTGTTGCGTGCATGGCTCGTGGCAAAAAATAGATGAAGAAATGAGCCGAGCAATAAAAAGAGAGAGAGACACTTTATAATGGATGATGTTTCCCTGAAGAATGTGTGATAACATCACACAACCTGCATTATGAATGGTTGTGTTCAGTCTAGCTTGTTCATTAGGAGATCCTGAACTAATTTCAGAAGGACCAAAAACACGGAGAGACACAGCCCCGTCTCGGGTCAGGGTGGTGGATGGGTCAAACAAACACAGGGCTTTCACCCACGAGGCCGCTGTTCGTGTCCCGTGTGTTTCTAAAAGTCAACATTCACTTAAAGCTGCAGTAGTCAGTATATTTTTGGCATCATTGGGCAAAAATCCCATAATAACCTTTCAGCATATTGTAAGTGTTCTGAGAGATAACTAGACATCTGCAACTCATCATTGCTCTGTTTTCAGGCTTTACAAAATCTTTGAACAATCACAGGTCATTTCATAGAGAGAGCGTTCCTATTGGCTGTGCTCCGGTCATGTGACCAGAACTTGGCATTCCTTCACCAGATTTCACAATGGCAGCCACGTCACAAACTTTCTCATTTTACAGCTAAACCGTGCACTACAAGATGATTCATAAAACATTTGAGGAGAGAAACAGGAATTAATGTAACATAATATTGATTTATATTTGACCAGCGCGGCCTAGTTTCACTGTTTGTTTGGAGTTTGCGAGTGATTGACAGCCGGCTCTCATAGACAGCAGATGGATAGCAGACCTCAGATCAGCTCTTACGGCTTGTTTTCCTCCAGTCTGTGGCAAAACGCTGCTTATCTTTCTAATCGCTTTTACATTTAATTTATGTTTCACAAAATAAATATTTTTGTTGGGCTGTGTAAGAACTGAAACATTCATCTCATTGAGTAGGTAGTTGTTTAGCAGCGGAAAAGGCTTTTGAAGCAGAAAACAAAAAAGAATCTTGTGAAAGAAGGTTGTTTCATAAAGTTGTATGATTGAATTTGTGCTCATTCAAAGACCGTGTAATGAAATGCTGAATGACAAAAAGCTCAGTTATTTATTATAATGAAGGTCTTTGTTTCCCTGGAACTAAAGGGGAATAAAACAAAATAAACAAAAACATCGATATCGGCCCAGAATTTCACAATCGGTGCATCCCTACTTGCCAACAATCATTTTCTTTCTCTTCCATGAGTGGAGGTGTGTGTGTGTATGAGTGTGAGTGTGTGTATGTGTATCCAGCCACAAGGCCTGTTTCTCTAATGTTCCCAGTGGGGAGCGCTCTGAGGTCCAGTGGGTCTCTGCAGGGAGTTAGTGACTGACACTGCTCACCTCGGGGCTTTTGCTAACTAAGCCATTGTGCTCTGCGCTCCCTCGGGCTACAGCCTCTGCTCTCAGTGATTTATCGTTCTACCGAGAGGAGATACAAGCGTCACTTAGCACATGAAGGAACAGCGTGCAAGCCGCCAGGTACAAGACATCAATAATTATATTCAGCATGAAGGCAGGAAATGTGTTGACCTTATGATTGTACACTCAGGAGGCAAATAGAAATGCTTTTAAAGGCGATTAAAGGCAATCATACATAATTACGTCATGTCAAGAATTCACTCTAGGGTAAAGGTATCCTGTTTTATATTTTTTAAACAACAATAAAATAAAAGCTATTTCATGTGAAGGATTGCAATATGTGTGACCGACCAGCATTAAACAGTAGCATCTGGTTAAACACTATACTTGACCCACTATGATTCAACATTACAGTGGTAGCTGAAAGAGTTCGTCATAGAGGTGTAAATTATGAGTCACTTTAGAATCAGAATCAGAATCAGAATCAGAATCAGAATTGTGTTTATTGCCAGGTGTAAGAGATTTACACTAGGAATTTGCTTTGGTTATGTTGGTGCAAGTCAAACAGTATAACAGTATAATAACAAAAGAATATATAAAGACGTTAGAATAAAATAGAATAATAAAAAATTGAAATTCTAAGAATATACAATATACAAAATAAGCTATAAACTAAAATAAAGATGATATAAACAGATAGTGCAAATATTTAATGAGTTGAATTGTTTTGTTCAGTTCAAAGATTCGTAGTCACTGACTATGAAGTTCTTTCACTTTTTTTGTTAGCTTACGGGGACAATATAATGGGGGCCTTAAGAGCTCAACACACTGCAAATTAAGAAAAAACATGCAAATAGGGTACCAAATAGACACAACGCAAGCAAATTAAGAAAACATCTGGGAACAACTTGGAACCCAGTTTGAGTGCACTAACAGGTGTAAAGTACGTGTAAATACTTGTAAAAGTTACATGAGAAAAGGTGGGTAAATGGTGTTTATACCTGCCCTTCTGTACATTCCCCAACATTCATATATCGATCTCTCCAATCGTCCCTTTGTTAGACTCGTAGTCAAATTGACAATCTTTACTATGACGTCTTTTCCTAACCTTTACATACCAATAGATACAGTATTGTAGGGGGACAAACGTTTGAAAACAATTGGCATTAAACTTTTTGCAGATCACAAACATAATCCATAGGAGATACTGTTGCCGAACACATCAATTCATCCTTCTTTCTTGGTGAGTTTTTAATTCTCCATAAGGGTTTCTGTATTCTGGAGAAACACAGAGCTGCACTATCTCTCACTGAGACATTTGGCTGGAGGGAGTTTTGAGTTTTACTCTACAGTTTGCTGACGGGAAACATGCTGGATGGAACAAACGCTGAAAGTGCGCAACGGTTAAGACAGGTTTCCTCTTAAGTCTTGTGGATCGCTAGCAGATGTGTAATGAGAACCAGACTAGATATAGGAAAGCTACAGTATATATCTCCCCCTGGGTACGTATATTTCCTTTTTCCATTTGTCATGGAGAATATCAGAGGTCTCAAGCCCCGTGTACATGTATAAAGATATTTTTAAAAACTGATATTTTCCCCCCTGTTTAAAAAAAACAAACTGTCCACACGACCTTTGTTTTACAAAATATCAACGTCCACACTAGAATGCAAAAACGATTCCAAACACTCGCCGTAATATTTACGTCACCAAAAGTAAGATCAGAAGTTCAGGGTCAAGGGTTTTTTATTTACCACCCTTCTCACTCCCTTTCCCTTTAGCTTCATTACAGTCAGTTGGATATTGTTGGTGGGATTCTTGGTCAAACTGTCATGACTGTCATCACTCAACTGTCTCTTTACATGCATAAATGACGAAAGGTTGGTCATTGAAGTTTATGTCCGTAGCCCTTCTGAGTGCGCCAAAACCCTTGCCTTCAATCACCCAAAAGCTCATTCAATCACCATTCGGCCTCGACATGTTTAATATGTTTCCTGCTTTGGCCTCTTGTGCCTGGAACGTTTTTCAAATTTAAAGTAGTAATTAGTCCGAGCAGCGCTAACAAAATGTAAAAAAGTCAGTAGTCCGCCATCTTTGTTATTGTTTCTGGCGCAGGCTCATTACACAAAGCAACAATGGGCATGCACGAGATGAGGAGAGGACGTCATGGTTTCCCAAACGCTCTGTCTTACACGTCCACATATATGCAAAGTAACCACAGTTTTTAAAAATCAGCATTTTAGAAGGCGTTTTCAAAATATCCATTTTTGGTGACACAAAAAAGGGCAAAACATAAAGGAAAATATCCGTTTTTAAAAATATCATTATATGTGTGGACACGGCCTCAATCTATGTCAACTGCAAAAACATCCAGATTATATTTTCTGCCATTCACGTGAACTGTGTGCTTTTTATGAGACTAGAAGATTGTATATCATCAACGGTTCATATGATATCGTATGAAAAGTTATTCCTCATTTTTCGTGCATTTTTCTCCAAATGTCTAGCAACATGTTTCAATTTCCGTTTGGTAAATACATGCAAAACTTGGTTAGGTTCAAGCAACAAAATTACATAGTTTAAGTTTAGGAAAACAATCATGGTTTGAAGTGGCGTAACTTAAATACGGAAGTTCTGTGACAAATAAATCTACGTTGATTTCTGGTTTCACACGGGGAATGAACACAGGTCTCCTGCGCGAAGGTTCAGTGTTTTTGACCTCTCGCTCTTTATACTTCCTGGTTCACTAATACGTGGATTACAAACGAATGATTTCATGGGATATAAATAAATCACAGTGCATTATGTTTCGTTGGTATAGCTATGAACGGTGTATGAAACCAACCTGATATTTTGAACTGCAAAGAGTGTGTGTGGCCATTTGACCAGGGAGACCCGTGGGATGTAATCTCCTTTCTTCATACCTAACGCCAACCTCAATGTGTTTGGGATTAACAAGATAATAAAGGTTTACTGAAAGAATAACGGCACTTCACCTCAGCATACCTGGCTGCTATCGGAAGATGTGCATTTATAGATAGAAAATCCATTGTGAGGAGGCATTGTGTGACGGATTGTGTGCAAAATGAAGGATGCTCGCTCCCTTAAAAATTCAATTTCCCTGATATCTATAGGAATACAATAAGGGATTGCTTGCTCTTTCTTCTCTCGCTCTCAACGTGTGTGTGAGCAAGTGAGCATCGGCAGTCAAGCTATCTGAATCTTACCTCAAGGGGATGTGTTTGTGAAATTGGATTTACCCTGTTATTTGATACATTATCTTCAGCACAATTTGTCCGCACACTGATTCCACTTAGGGCCATATTGAATTTGTTTAAGTGTGAAATATGCGTTGCGCGACAAGGTCAGTGCTTCCAGTATAAGCTAAAATGCATTCCAATAACAATCTGCGCACACATATTTATGTTTTACTATCTGTAACTGCTTTCTAATGAGACTCATTAGGCGCCGCAGGATGCTAAAGATAAGAAGTAGCAGCAAGTGTTGATAATCCAACTCTATGAGTGGGAATCATTTTTGACCTGCTCTCACTGTGAATAAGATCTCCAATCACTCTCCGCCGCATGCATCCAATGCTCCCCCATCACTGAGATGGTTGACAGCTACAGACCAGTCTGGGATGGGGGAGGGGGGATTGGTTCTCCAGCTGCTGTAACATCATTGGAAGATGATGGGGATAAAGTGCTGATCATAGCAACATAAAGTAGGCGTAGAAGGGTCATTGAACTGTTTGCTGTGGTAATAGGTAGCGAGAGCTGACGCAGCTGCTGGAGACAGCTGGCTGACTAGTTAGCTAGGTAGCTTGTCCCCAGGCGGAGGGACCCGGCGCAGCGTGTTTTTTTGGTTGCTACGATAAGGAATATACGCAGATGTAAAGATGTCGACACAAGGTAGAGTACTCGCTCTGGATGAAGGGACGGCTGAAGCACGTAGGGAGAGAGGACGGACCCACAGGTCTATATGATCTCCATTGTAATCGGACGGCTGGGTAAAAAGTGACAGTGACAAACACAGAGTTTTACCCAAAGTTCAACATTTTCAATTATCCAGAAAAACAACACCATACGTGCTGCAGTCAGTGCAGAAAAGACACTCAGCACCTCGTCACACTGCCGGCCTGGCGCTCCCATTGCAAAGAATTAAAAAAAGAGTTGGTTGAGCGGTTCCTTGCCGTCCCCTGCGGTTGGCTTGTCAATATCGTGGTATTGCAATATTGCGGTTTTTGCGACAGCCCTAGGTACACATAAAAATGTCGGCCGCTCTGACCATGCTGCTACGTTGATATGTATGTTCTACTCCTATATTCTATATCTATGATGCTGATTCAGTCAGCCTCTCCCACCAGCTACAGTATGGACCACGGCACATACCTCACACAACACTGAAATATTCATGAGTAATACTGGAAGTTGAAGGTGAAAAATCCAGTTTTTTTTCCACACGAGCATCATTAAATGAGGACGTGACAAACGGCTGAGGGTGCGTTTGTTTCAGTGATACTGTGTGAGAGTGGAAGGGTGGGGTGGTGGAGCAAGAAAAGCAGCCACAATGCTTGCGGCGCGGATGAACTAACTGATCTTTTTCTCTCTCAGGAATCGCTGGTAATTAAGAGCAGTGAAAGTGTCCTCTTCTGAGGTCAGCTCCTCTGCTCTCTACTCCAACACACACAGGGAGACTGGCTTCTTAATAACAGCATCTCCCATAGCTTGCTCTGTATATTGACTCAATAAATCCACAGAAGGAAAAAAAAGAATCACTGTAAAACCTTTGCATCTCAGAAAATGTGTAATTTGTCACCATTAGTCTCTAACTTTTTAATAGACCCCTTGAAAATATGCAAATGTGGCCGTTCTCCATCGTGATTCATAACACGCTTTAGTGTCTCCAACAAGGAACGAAATGGTAATCAGATTTGAAATGGGTGAAGTGACGGTCATGTGTTAGAGGGAAGACGCTGCATGTTAAAGTGACATTTATGCTCTCATTCTCTGCACCCCCATCCCCCAACACCCACCCACCCACCACCGCCAGCTCTCTCTTGCACACACACATTACTTTTCCTCTTCCTGTTCTCTGCATGCCGCTGCTCGCTGTGTTCTCTTCTCTATACGCCGTGCGGCGTTGCGTAAACGGAGAGACCAGTTGGAAAAAAAAAAAGTGACACAGTTCAAACACGTTTTATTAAAGCAGCAGCAGATGGCTTTGACAAGAAGCTAAACTCTCTCTGCTGCTCAAATCTGCTGGAAGTAGTTTGCAAAGTTTTCAGGCTGATCCACCCTGCGCACACACACACACACACATACACACATGTGCAGACGGAAACAGACCGTTAATGCTAATTTCCATCTTGCTGTGTCCTTTGTACTGTGTTGAGCAATGGATAACAGCATTAACATACCAAGAGAATGTAGATTTTCTATGCAGACTTAACGCCTCTAGGAAGTGGAAACAGCAGTTGCTCTTTGACCCCTCTTCCTTTAGGCTCTCCCGTATCACTCTCACCATTAAATGCAATCGTTTTCTTATCTGCCTAAAACACATTACATGAACATTCACTGCAGGTACAAAGATATAAAGAGGAACGCATCAAAGCCAAGGTTGAGAGCATTATGCAACCAGGCTGCCTAGTCGCAGCGGCGACAGCCTATCAAGATGCTGGATTCTATTCTCCAGGTTGCCATGGTTGCATCAGTAAAGTTGTGTCATCCAATCTGTGATCATTTACTGTCGTTGTTGACGCTAATAAATCAAATCTAACGCTGGCATATAAACGTTAATTTGTTTTTCCCCATATGAACTGCGTCACAAGACTTGTGTGTTACGCTTTCGGTGATGTAGTGGAAAGTTATTTGTTGGGTCAGTAAACAGTCAGAGCAGAGGAGCTTCCTGAACAGGCCTTTTATTGTGAAATGTCATAAATAACACTCAATACAATATTACATCTTTACAAAATTGACTACTTTTACATGCTCACTAATATTTGACTATTAAAGGTCCAGTGTGTAGCCCAGTGTATTCGCAAAAATGCGAATGGTTCTCCCTAGAGCCAGTTGTTGTAACAGTAGCGTAGGTCGTTTGGAGCAGAGTCAGTGCGTAGCGCATGTGTGTGTGTAGGTGGGAAGTGAGTGGTGAAGCAAGAGAGAGAGTGGCGGCGATGGGAGCGAGTAACGATAACAACTCTGGCCCAAGCACGTTAACCGTGTTTGATTTAGCCCTGTAAACAGCTTAGAATATTGGCTTTGTCCAAAATTGCATATATAATATGTGTACTATCGTACAACAGTAGTATGGATCTTTTCGGACGCACCAGAGCAGTAATTTACGTCGTCACTTCCTGAGAGAGCCTCCTTGCTGGTTGGATTTGTGTAACCTTGGTAACTCGCGGCAACCTCATGTGACCAAAACAATGATTTGTGAGAATCAAAGTCTGAATTAATTTAAAATATATATTACGCCTAGCAAAGTGAAATCTTATACTTACACTTAAATTGAAGTGTTTTTGATGTTACAGAGCTGTCTGTCAACATCCGTTATGAATGTTTTCATCACTACCACATTGCATTGTGGGATATTTATGCCACTGTAGTGCATGGATGTATTAAGAGAACTGGATACAGCGTTGGAGGCGGGGCCACGTTAATTTCTATGAAAGTTGCTCAGTGGCGCATGATCCCCAAAATGGCTCGACTTCCGAGTGGAAAAGTACCCGGAACTTCCGGCGATCTTCCGCATCCATTG